>VZRS01003578.1:295278-476181 GCA_013398055.1 Ifrita kowaldi
AAAAAAAAAAAAAAAAAAAAAAGAGCAGACAACCAATCCACTCTTTGCTGTAAGAGGATGTTTCAGTGGAGGAATTAACAAATTGTTGTCAATCAATAACAGACGTTATGGCAAACACTGAGTATTCCTTTAGTTTCAGTAGGGGGGGAGTGCGAAAGAGGAGGACACAACATTTACACTGGGCATGTAAAGATTAAAAAAAAATCTGAGTCTACATCTAGCTCTTTCTTTCATTGCTTAAAATGATGACTTCTATTCTCCAAACGACATATTTTGGTAAATGAGCTATTTTAAAAGGCGCTCATTGGTGAAAGATTAATTTCTTTGCCAAAATTGGCTCTAAAAGAAAAATTGCAACCTGAAATTGATCAAATCCACGATGTTTTCCAATGGAAAAGATCAAAGCGCTCAATAGCCATGCATTAGCACACCAGTGTGTTCACTATGAAATTATTACAAAGCCGAAACATTCACATCTAGAAAAAGGTATGGTAATAATTAGAGATTCTCACAAAATAGAAAGAGGGCAAATAAAATCTTGTGCAGGCCCAAGGGACTGCAAGGAATGCCAGGCACTTTCTATCCTGGATGTTTGCCCCTATTTTTGTGTTGCGTTTTTCTCATGAAACCTTCCTCCAGCAATAGATCTCATTCCAATTTTAACTGGGAAGGGTTTCTTTCTTTTTTTTTTTTCCTTTAATAAATTCACTTAAAAATTCATCAGTTCTCCCAAACTCTAATCCCTACTTCTATTCTGTTTTAATGGCATGGATCTATTCACATTCATCCACCCATCTCACCCCTGATTAAATTAAGGTCAGTAACCTTTACAAAAGGCCACATGCGTAACACTCAGTCAAGTCATCAGGCATTCAAGTACCTGTAAAGTAAAGGCTAACATAGCCTGCTGTTAATGAAAAATAATAATAAAAAAAACCTACAAAAGGAGCAACAAGGAATGAACCTTGTTTCAGCACCATCTGAATTGGGAGAGGAGAAAATAAAAAGAATAAAGAACCATTAACTTGCACCTAGGACATGACAAAAGAGCGATTTCATTCACTAAGGAAACAACACAGCTCTGTCCAACACAGGTAGACATGGGAGGCTTTGCTTGCTGTCCTTAGGAGCACTGGTCAGTGATGGCCACGGTGGGCGTAGCACACCGAGTCTCTGAGCTGGGTCTGTGTCCAGCTCTTCCCCTGGGCCCCGGGGCCGTGGACACGGAGACCGACGGCCGCTCTCGAGCCTGGCCCTGAAGGACATTCCTTCCCAGCAAGACGACTACGCCCGGGTAACGCACGGCAAAGAGAAATGCTCCTACCTATCCACATCCCTTCTGCAGCTAAGCCTTCCATTGTTACTTGTTTAATTAGCAATCAGTAAACACAAGGGACCTCAAATCACACTGAGAGTGAGCTTTAGCACAGTCTCTTTCAGCCACCCCACAAAGTGACGATAACAGAATGTCAAACAGCTTAAAAGCTTGGCTTGACTCACTGCACTCCAAAAATTGTTACTCCCTTTTTAACTAAAACTCCAACCCACGTGCCCCCAAATGGCATTTACTAAAACTCAAGCAGAATTGTAATTCTTGTTTTAGTATGGGTCCCTCTTGCTGGCTACAGACCAGTGACTGCTTCCCAGAGGTGCAGATGCTCTTGTGGACACAGGTGCTCACCCACCTGCACACGGTACATGAGCAAAACATGAGCCCTGCAAACCTCATCCAGTGTTTGGCACATTCTCCAAAAAGCCAGTCTAAGGAGAAGGTCTAGTCCAGTCCTTGAACGAGCTACCTGATCTCCAAGAGGAAAACTGTCATGGGAGCCACTGAGCCATTCACTCTGGAAAATCAAATCACTGGATTTCACCTTCCCATGCAGATCAGCAAGCACAGACCTGAGAGCACTAGGAAGTGATGTTCAGATTCTTACAATATGTGGGGAGTGAATTAGCAGCTCACCCTACACAGACTGAAATATACCCTGCTCCCCTTCCCTCCCTGGCCCTGCCTACCTACTGCTGCCTCTTTATATTTCTCTCCACATGCTGATTTAACTCTCTAAAATGGTATTAGAAAAATCCAATAAATCCCTGGACAGTTTTCCATGAGTTTAGAGTTGAATGGGCTTACAGAAGCATCTGGTGGCCACCACCATGGTGGAAGGTGTCAGCTGAGACTGCACGGCCAGAGACTGGGAGAGCAACAGGAATGGAGGGAAAAGTGGCACCTCTTCCTTTCAGCAGTGCAAGTCACTAGCTGCAGTCTCACATGTTTTGGCAGACTCGTTTAAAGATTTGGTTCAGATTTACAAGGGCATGTAGTGATAGGACAAGGGGTAACGTTTTAGACTGAAAGAGGGTAGATTTAGATCAGATATCACAAAGAAATTCTTTACTGTGAGGGTGGTGAGGCACTGGAACAGGTTGCCCAGAACACACTGGAGGTGTCCAAGGCCAGGCTGGATGGGGCTCTGGGAAACCTGGTCTAGTGGAAGACGTCCCTGCCCATGGCAGGGGGGTTGGAATCAGATGATTTTCAAGATCCCTTCCAACCCAAACCATTCTATGACTCTAAAACAAAATGTCAGGAACCTGATGGTCCTGCCCTAACTCAGTGTGCTCTGTTCAAATATTGCGATACATATGCAAAGCAAAGCACTCTCTGCAAGTCTTTACATGTCAGGTTGCATACAACATTTAGTAACATGTACTTCTCACTTTTACAGCAACTTTCACTTTAGGGATAATGATCTTATCAGCAAGAGAAATTATTTAGGCTTCACAGCATTCTCTCTACAACCAGTAACTATTACTTTTACAAAGGAGGAAACTGAGGCATGCCCTGGTTATGGGAGTTGCTTAAAGCTGCAATATCAAATTGGTGCCTGAGCCTGAATGAAACAGGTGATAATTCTGGTCCAATTACTCTTCATCCCTACTAGATGGGACCGGTAGTGACTGAAGAGTCACCACTCTTCATCCCTGCTACCAGATTGCCTGCTTGCAAAGAAATGAGGTATAGAAAGGCTTGCTGGTCTCCTGGGCATCGGCACTAAACCCTCTTGCTGTGACTTAAACGGAGCTCCTTTTGGGGTGGCAATAATTACAGAGCACCCCAAATGCAACTCATCAAAATGTGAGAGAGTTCAAAACATTTTTAAAGTGCTTATTTTCTTAGCAAATTGGAATGGCATCTTCCCGACCCAAATCACTGCTTCTGTTTTTGTTCTTCAATGTAAAGAAACACATAAATAAACAAAGGACTACAAAGAAATAAACAACTGGAATATTTCAATTTAAAAATACTAGTTTTTGAAATGCTAAAACCATTTTGGAGCATGAGCAGCACTAGTATTTCAGAAGCAGGGTTTTGTGTGTTACCCTGCCCCAAGCATGCCTGGGAACACCATTGCTGCCAGGACCCAGTGTCTGACCATACACTTTACTTCAGGTGTCAGACCTCATGAGGGAATTTCTCTATATATTTGCACTTCCAAAAAAAAAAAAAAAAAAAAGAGAAGCCCATGCTTTGATTTCAAATAAGCCAGTTTGTTACAGGCCAAATTCCTGCACTGCAAGCACCAACATGCTTTCTTGCTTTCCATCAACACCCCTTCTACCCTCAGAACAAAGCTACATCTGGATGTTGAGCTGCCAAGTGGCACCGCTGCCTGCAGCAGGGACTTGCACAGGCTCTGGGTGTCCCACAGGAGCACGATGCTGGCCATGCCGACTGCCCTGGGGTGCTCTGCCATCCACAGGCAGGGACAGTCAGGATGTGCCTCTCCAAGCACAACACACACTCGGCCCCACAGCCCTGCTGTGCATGCTTGTCCCTGTGCTGCATGTCACTGGTTTGCTCCTCCACAGCAATGCTCCTCTCTCCTTTCAAGGCAAGGCTGATTGCCTTTAAAACAGGGGTCCCCAACCAGAAGGATCTACCCTCTCATCTGGCTCCTTGGCAGTTCTGCAGTTTTCCAGCTGTCCAAAGGAGTTGTGCTCCTTAGTGGCTCCATAGTGGCTACTACTGGCTTGGAGAAAACAGGAAAAAAAGTCGGTAGTAAATGAGAAACATTAATACTTCAGTTCTGTCCTGCTTGTGCTCAGTTTGTTTCTGAACCTGCTGCATTTTCTCCCAGTGAGATTCCAGCGTTTAACTGTGCAGGGAAAAAGGAATGAAAATTGCATTGACAATCAAATGCATAAAGGAAAGAAATGCCAGCTCTGAAATATTCACAACCAACACAATTTTGATTAAAGAAAGAACTCTGTTTTTAATAGGGTTTTTTTTTTGATCATTAAAAAAGTTTAAACCTGCATAGCAATCATTTCAAAAATAATTATTTAATGTTCCATAATGAAACTGTACACGACCTAGTCTCAGCGACAGCAGCCTGCCGGCGGTTTGGCGCAGTCCGGAGCAGCAGGCCCCGGCACTGGGACATGGCTGGCAGGGTTGGGCGCTCGCTGGCGGTGGCACAGTCTGGCTCCCACACGGGCGAGGGTGGCTCGGCCCCCTCAGCAGCGTCCTCAGAGTCGTTCAATGTCTCGGTACTTCTTCCTCAGGATGGAAACCTGGTCTTTAAAGAGGACAGGGTCGAGCCTCATCTGCGAGTGGATCAGCGGCATATAGCCAAACCAGCTGGCAAAAGTGTTCATGCAGCTCTGCCGCTGGGCAAAGTGGTCGGGGTCGGCCCAGCGCGAGGCCCGGGACGTCTGTGAGGAGAGGAGAAGAGAGATCAGAGTTGCCCTTGGCACACAGGATGGTGGGAACGGCGGGAGCTGGGCCAGGCAGACACCACGGTGCCCGGCCGTGCCAGGGCTCGGGAGCGCGTGGCTCTGTGCTGGCTGCAACCTGCTGGGGGGGCTCAAAGAGGGGCATGGACACCCTGCCCCCAGCAGATCCAGTCGTGGTGAGCTGGACAACCCTGACTTCCCAAACAGAGAAGAGGGCAGGGCTACGTGGAGACTTGAGTTCAACCACGAGCCAGCCTGTGGAGCACAACACCCACAAGCAGCCCTCTCGAATCTTGCCAGCACTCTACTTCAGCCTATCCCTCACTCTTTTCTTCAAACCCTCCAGCTAATTCAGAGATACAACAAGTTCTTAAAAACCACCAGGAAAAAAAGAAGGCCACTGCTTTCCAGCAGAGGTGCACACCCAAGCCCAGGCCAGCTGCTGCCCATGGTCTTCAGCTGTAGGAGGAAAACAATTATTCAGGGTCAAACCTGCAATTTTGCAGCTCAGATCTGCAGAAATTTATACACAAGTAATTTCAACCAGCTTGTAACTGAGTAGAAGTCCTTATGTGCTTGGCACTACTCGTGTGTGTAGATGCCCTGCAGTGAAAAGCAAGGTGCTTCCAGGAATCCCACTGGCCAAGGCCAGTGCATCAGACAGCACTGTCTGACAGACACAAAAATGAACTGGAGTCCCACACTGCATCATATTAAACTCTGACCCAAGGAAAACACCATGGTCTTCAACTGTATACATGCAAAATATTCTGGCCTGATTTTCCAAAGTTCAGGGCAGCTGGAATCCCTGTGGAAATCCATTGAAACTCAGCAGATCTGGAAAAAAAAAGGCCCTAGCAGCTTTAAAGCTGCTATTATTCTTTATCTGTACCTAAAGAACATTTATAAACATAATAAAACTATTATTTAAGATAAAGTATGAATGCTGAGAACCTAGGGGTTTTTGTGCCACTTCCCATGCATCTCTCAATAGCACTTAGGTTTCTACTATACTTTAAAAAGAAATACAAATTCATAAAGTCAAAGGATGTAAATTAAACCTGAAGAAACAGATAAAGTCAGGGACTTGCCAAATGACTGTGGTACCAGACTTGATCTTGGTCCAAGGCCTGTCCACTTTAGCTCAAGTGGTAGGTTATAATGTGCATTGATTACAGCCTCCTGATTATACAGAGCCACTAAAGAGCAAGTGAAAGCTTGTTGCTAGAGGATTATAGCAGACATCTTGGCCATTAACACTGAATTTCCATATGACTATTCATCTCTGTCACAACACTGAGGTTATGTTAATTTTTTATTTGTCTTTCAAGGAATTATGAACATGGTCCATTACATTTCCCAAAGCTGCAGGAACAACTTGTCTTTAGGAGAGAGTTATAGTTCATGGCTGACTCCAGTCACCCGTGCTGTAAGATGAAAAATGAATGCTCAGGCTTTGCCGAACAGCCAAGGCTCAGCCCTGCAGAAAGGTGAAGCTGAAACTGGAAGCAGCAGGTACTTTCTGGATGGCACCCTCTTGGTCACAGAAGGTCTCCTGGACACCCAGATGAGTCAGAATTGCTGAATGCTATCAATGCTACCAATACCTCAGGTGCAAGCACAGTGACATACAGATAATGGAGTTTACAATCTGGCATGGCCACTCCTCAGTCAAAGATCCAAGTAATGCTCCCAAGAGAAAATGTGAGGGGAAAACAGAGGGCCCCTTCTTTCTCCTGCCCCGTAGTAATGGTACTGTTTGCACTGAGAGCACAGACACTGTGGCAGCACAGATGGGAGGCTCTTCAGGACTTGCAGGTTTTGCAGGACTTGCTATTGCCCTCATAGTTCTCTCACACAGAGTAGTAGGGCAAGTGCCCCCACGTTACCATGTATCCTTGTTACCAGAGGTACTTCTGCAATGACAAAAGGCTTATCTAGCAGCTGGAAGAGGACCTAAAGCAAGCACTTTACGGCTGCTAGTGAGTGATGTGGGACAAAATGTTCCCTGTGGGGAAAAAACACTTGCATATCACAAATTATCTCTGTTATGACAGTTCAATGTCAGTGCTTGAATCACACTGTGTAATTTAAAATAGCACAGGGACAGCCTGGTACATTATATTAATTACTAACAATAAAAAATAGAAAATCTGTCCAGAATTTACTTATGCTTCTAGCATTCCATGCCTAGGTGTTAGGTATAGAATACTTTATTAGAAAATCAGAGTTTAACTGATATTCAGTCACCACAATCATCAGTTCCAGGAGCTTGGGATCACCATGAATGACACTGTGTGAGAAAATTATGAAGGGAAGCAGGATCCACAGATGTTTGCCATTTTCCTTTTTCTTCATTATAATAAGCATATCTAAAGTCTATTTACAGTTCTGCTAAACTAAAAACTACAAAAATATTTGACAGAATTGTATCACTCTGTAAGCCTAACCTAGAAGTGAACTTGTTACATTATCAATACATCCCAACTGCTGAAACAAACTGTGATTACATACCTGTCCCATCATGGTCTCCTTATACTGTTTTTTCTGTGTTACTTTGATTGGAGGCAATTTTGTCACGGCTGACACCAAAAAATTCATTAGAATGTCCTCACAATTGGCCAGTTGGTCCACCATATTCTTTAGGCTGGCAGGCAGGTAATGAGTGTACAGGTAGTGATAATATCTGGAAACCAACAGCAGCGTTATTAATACAAGTCACTGGGCTTTCAGGTATCACAAGCTCCAGGAAATTTCTATCTCATTTGAAACACAAGTTTTGTACTCAACTCCCAGTATAACAATTCCTTCTTTTGGTCTCACCCTCCAACAAGAAGGGAAAACAAATCAGTTTCTCATCAAGACAGTAAACAGTGCTAAAGGACAAACAGAACATATGCCTTTTTTGCAACCAGGTTGAAAGAAAGAGTGTGGGCCTAAGCACCAAGATAATGGACAAGTAGGAAGGAGAGCCCCACAGTGCTATAAAGTTACAGACAACACTGATGAATTCATCCTCCTTATTTTCTTTCCAAACTGCTCAGTTGGAAAAAACTCTATTGAAACTGCCCTACTACTGTTCTTATTGTTGAAATTGCTCTCCTTTGGGTCTATACCATCCCCTGTGGACTGTCTTTTCCTTTTTAGGGATGTAGATTAGGGACTCCAGAATTTTCTTTTTCTTTAAATGTAGAGAGGACTTTGGTCTGCTGAAGTTCTAACACATGGGTTCTCTCCAACAGGCTGCAATATGCTGAGCTGTGACATGCCCATTGTACGACATTTCCAGGGTAGCCAGAAGACTTTGCAGTCTGCAGCTGTCAGCCAACACACACCCAGAGCTGGTCTGGAAGTAACCTCCTTTCTGCTATGCTACAGGCCATTCAGCCGAGCAGCTTAATGAATTCAGGAACTCTTTGAAGTGTGTAATTCCTGATGTTAAAAAGAGCAGTCCGACTGCCTCAAAACACAAGTGACTTCAAAGAGACCCAACAAGTGCAATAATGATTACCAGATCCCCAGAGCTAAACCAAGAACTTAAATTATTACCCCATAAAAAGTAGACCCACTTACTATCTTTCCATTTTTTCCCCTCCCCGGAAGAATGTTCTTCACACGCCACCCCCACCCCCTCTTTACTATTTTGTTTCATACAGAAGAAGGATAGCAGATGCTCTGGGCTCTTACTTGTGGTAAATAGCAGCTCCTGTCAATACCATGGAATAGTCATTAGTCCATTTGGAAGTATACCCCCACCTCTCCTTAGTGTTGTCCCAGAAGTGACTGCGTGCAGGGTACCCTACGATCCTCTCTGGAAAGCTCTGCCAAACTGTAAAGGCAAAATCCACCTGTGGACAAAGGGACAGGCCAAATGAATACTGAAACTGTTTCAACAAATGTCAACAAAACAAAATACTACCTTGCCACTAATTCGCAATTCAAAATCTTGGAACTGTTGCAAAACATTAATTCTGTGTATTCATCAGTAAATTAAACTGACTGCTTGACATTTTGCCCTATAATTATGCACATTTTAATGGTTCCTGTTAAAGGGAGTCTAGAGCATCACAGCATTACATTAACATTTTCAAGCTTGCCCTTTACATATCGAACCTTTTCAAGTTACAGAAAGAATGGGTGTAGGTGCATGTATTTTTACCACAATGCAACACCAAGGGGTAGTAGCCATGTGGAAACTGAAAGTTTTGCACATCTTTGTGCATTGCACCTATCATTTTATCACTGTTAACACAGAGTTTGGAAAATCAGCAGTCAAACACTTTAAATGGTAAAGGTGGCTCAGTGAGAATAAAACAGACACTCAGTGAGGAGTCCCTTTATATTTTCCAACTGTTTTGAGCTTTCTGAAGACCATGCTGGCCATACTTTTAAGACTGTCTGTGTGACCAAAAAGGTTCAACATATAGCTTAATAAAGAGGAAGATAAAATTCCCATTTAGTTAAATGGCATAAGGAACCTAAACTTTAAGAAAAGTACTTTATATTGTAGGAGCCACACGAGCATGTCAAATGCTCCCAATGGCATTTTTTTATTGTCTTGCTGTAACTATTTTAATAACTCAAATCTCTGAGAATTGAGACATGACAGGACATTGCTACCCCATCATCTTACCAAACAAAATCTGGTGCTATTAGGAAAGGGATGATCGGGGTAGTTTGCAAAAGGATGGTCAGCATTATATTTGAAAAGAGTTTGGTACAAATATATATGGAAAGATTTTATCAATGGTTGGCAGTCCCTCCCCTTCAACTTACATTTTGGAGCTCAAGCTAGACTGAAATTTTGGAAGAGTTATACACAATTCTAATTGTCCTAGTCAAATTCAGAAAAAGAGGCCTTTGTTTCTGCACTGCACATTAGGCTCCCCTCAGTACCAGAGGGACCTAAAACTTTGCTCAAAAATGTTTGAAAAGCCTTCCAAGAATGCAGTCAAAGTTAAGGGTGTAGAGGTTAGATAAAGAATAGCTGCTCTGAGAACAGTCCCATTTTGTGTTGATTACTGTCAGACTTCTCACATTTACAAGTGTTTTTATAAAACAGAAGAGTCACACATGGACTGGAATACAAAGTCAGGGCCTGGTTATTTTCTTTAAAGTTGTTTCAAGGAATCTGAGGCCAACTAGAAAGACAATGTGCACAAACCAGTTACCGTTGTGATAGTTCTGATCTCATCCAAATCAATACCACATGAAAGAACTGAAGGGATTTTTTCCTTATAAAGGCCCTTCCCATAAAACGTGACATCTGTTTTCTTTAGAGAAGTATGAGAATCTCAAACTTAAATAAATAATAAAGCTGTTGCACTCAGTGCCCTCTCTTGTGCTTTCAACTATCTGCCCTTGCACTAGGGAGATGCACTAAAGCAACCACCCTAAGAGAAAACTCCCGTTATTAAAAAAGCCCCTCAGATCTCATTCTATGTAATTTCCAGCAGCACTGCCACTTTCAGCTGATCAGCAGGAAAATCCAACCAAGCTGGCAGTCTCTTAAACCTCTGGATCATGACCCACGCTGGTTTCTAATGACTTCCCACGCACACACCCCTCTGTGGAACAGCTCCTCTCACAGAACAGTTACCGCTGTTCTGCTGAGAATGGAAAACCTTTACTATGCCGAGATCGGACAGGCTGGAGGATGTGCCTGGTGACTGCTGCTCTCAATGGCATTGTGATTGTCTTCGACCACGTTTCTAAATTGCCTTTTCTGGGCCCTGAAGCTGTGCCACAACAACCCTCCACGAGCAGCTAGTTTCAAAGGAAATGTCACATCACATTTGCATAAGCTGTACCGTGGGGAAAATGAAGCAATAGGGAGGCCCCCCAGCTCTTCATGGAGAGCCACCAAGCAGAGCTGCTGGTGTTGGCACCCTGGCAGAGACATGCTGGAGCTGCAAGGTGGGTTCTAGCGACAGCTGGCCAGCTGGCTCTGTCTGCAGCACAGGGACCAGGGGGCTCGTAGAGCGAATACCCACTGCACAAACACACAGGATCAGCTGCAAGCTGCTCACAGGAGCAACAAAGAAAACAAAGCAAAGCAACAAAGCAAAGCAACAAAGCCACAAAGAAAAGTGTAGGTTGTCTCACACAACAGTAAGTATTTGTGCTTCAAAATGTTTAGGGTAAAACATGGCCAAGCTGAATGAGAAACACTATTTATTTCATAGATGTTCCAGAAGCCTGAATTACTCTTAAGTTTGGAGGTTGACCATTTAAAACAAAACAAAGCCCCAAATCCTCATGGAAGCCACAGGCTGGATTGCTGTAAACACGCCCTCAGTGCAATGAAGTCCCTTAGAGGTATTACCATGATCCCCAGGGCAGCTGAGATGGGACTCTTCATCCTAAGCAACAACCTGCTTAGGAAGTCCAGCCCAAGGATAAATGCCTTTCATTGCTTTGGGGTTTCTTTGGGCTGTGCAGGGCTTTGCACACAAGTGCTTTGGCAGCAGCCGTATTCTTCTTCGTCTAGCAGAAACTACCAAGGTGTAACACTAGTATCAAACAGATTCAATGTCAACTATTTCTTTCCTTTGTGAAGTGAAAGAGGGTACTGTGGCTGTTTCTGGAGCAGTCTAACCAGAGCACAACATCTGTACAGGGGAGAAGAGCAGTTGCAGTCTCATCCACTTAGAACAAATCCAGTAACATCTTGGGTATATAGCAGTGACTGAAAACTAATGTTACACATTTTTTCACTGACATATAAGTTAGTGGCAGCATCAGTGAAAGATCCCCATCACTGACAGAAATGCATTTTTATTAAGGTGAAGTGAGGAGAGGGGAAGGACCGTGAATATGGGGAAAAAAAAGGAAAACAAAAGAAAATCGAGTTTTTCAAGCTATTCCCTGGCCATCATTAATAATGTATTTCCCAAATATTGCACTCTATATAAACTGTCATCAGTTTCCCTTGTGGTTCTCAGGAAGAGGTTCTAGAAATCAATACTCATCCCAGTTGTAAAAATTGGTTTTCTACAGTATTTTTCTTTTCTTAGTGCTATCTTGCTCTTGGCACAAACACTCAAGCACCTAAACTAGCACAGATCTCCAATTTTATGGGCTGACACAATGGGGAAAGAGCATTCCTCAGTGAAATCCTGCACTAGGGTGGCAATGCTGTCTTTTGGAGTGATAGCAGTCCCCCGCTGCTGACAACCCTTCCTTCTCCACCTACACCCTACTGATTATGTGGGGGGGAAAGCTACCCCAATCAGAAAAGTGAGAACAGAATATTAAAGCTGACTGCTCTTGGCTGCCTACACCCGCCTGCAGCTATGTTACTAAAATAATAAAGAACGGAAGAACCATATGCTAATGATGAGCCAATTAACCAGGGCGAAGAGCTCCTCTGATGGCAGGCAGTGGCAGGGTTGCTGAAACAAGTGCAACACGTTAAATCTGAGGAGTGTAGCAGGAAATCTTGTAACATTTGCTCACTGGCAAAGCCAAGAGAAGAGCATATCTGCTGTGCTCAGGCTGAGCCCAGGAGCCAAGCAGACTCCCACAACGACAGAGACCCCTTACCTCAGTGGTTGAAAGCACGGTGTCCTCATCCAGGCTTAGCACTGCATCTGTCACTATGTTGTCGTAGGGTAGGAAGCGACTGCTCATAACCTGTGGGTATCCAAGGCAGGAAGGGAAGGAAATAAAAATCACTTGAAGGACTCATTTCCAAGGCAAATACTCAATTTTATTCCTCACTCTTATTTCCTCTCGTCTGAGGTACGTGGCATATTTCTGTCTGATAGAAAGGACCCTTCAGCTCAAGAGTGAAGGAGTGTCATTTTTGTCACCCCAGCAGTCAGCCTACACCTTCTATCTGAGGAGTAATTTCTGAATAGACCTCCCTCTTTGGAGGAGGCTGCTTTCATTTAGTGATAAACTGCATTGGTCTGTACCGAGAATTAGATGTACCTACAGCCTCTTTGGGGAGGACATTTTCCCTGGTGGCTAGGATTGTCCCTCTGCTCTCCTACAGGGTGTGAGGATCA
Source organism: Ifrita kowaldi (assembly GCA_013398055.1). NCBI lineage: Eukaryota > Metazoa > Chordata > Aves > Passeriformes > Cinclosomatidae > Ifrita > Ifrita kowaldi. The sequence continues at coordinate 308,034 of VZRS01003578.1, forward strand.
AAGATAATGAACACTGAGAAAGACTTTGCAGCCTTCATAAGGTTACACAGCTGGGAAACCAAGGAGCCCAGGCTGTGTGTGAAGGATGTAATGCTACCAGGACGATGCGACATTCTCCATCAGAAAAGGAGAACATGCTAAAGAACTCAAATTGAGCTTTTATCTGCATGAAGAATTATATAGGTATTGTAGCATGTTAAAAAGTCACACTCTTAAATGGCCTCCCAGTACCTGAAGGGAACCTGAAAGAAAGATGGAGAGGGACATTTTATAAGAGCATGTAGTGACAGGACAAGGGGGAATGGATTCAAATTGACAGAGAATAGGTTTAGATTAGGGATTAGGAAAAAATTCTTTACTGTGAGGCACTGTAACAGGTTGCCCAGAGAAGCTGTGGATGCCCCATCCCTGTCAATGTTCAAGGCCAGGCTGCACAGGGCTCTGAGCAACCTGGTCTAGTGGAAGGTTTCTTGGTCCTTGGCAGGGGGGGTTGGCACTTGATAGTCTTTACAGTCCCTTCCAACTCAAACCATTCTATGTACATAAAACCTATATATAGAATAAGCTTTTAAAAGATATGGCAGGATAGTCCTCAGCATAATAGGAAATAGATGGGAAAGCTGGATCGAAAAGATAACAGCAAAAAATGAAACTCCATATGGTTTCTTTAACAGAGTAAATAGCACCTTTTGAGAACTGATGAAGAATAACAAGGATGCAACACAGTTTGTTTCCCTCATTTGCTAGGAAAAATAGCCTGGTTAGTTACTAGACTTCTTTACCAGTTTACTAAAAACAAACGCTTCAGAAGTCAAGCCCAGTAAGAGGAATTCACTGTATGGAAACAGGGACACCGAGAAATTTTACACAACCCTCCTAATGGACATGGTCAGTTCTACATCCTCTGCAATCTGTTTGGGAACAAGAGTTTGGAATCTATGCCTTGATTCAGAGAAAGATCTGTCTCCATAACCAGGATGTTCACAGTGTCTGTCTGGAGAGCATCCCTTCGTCGCTATGATGGCTTTGGTCCGGGGAGGCAGGGCTCTGATGAAGAGGTGATCTGGATGGGGCTGAAGGTTTTGCTTTTTTTCACTAAGATGAAGCAGAGCAAGTGGCCAGCAGGAGATCCACGTTCTCATCCCTGATCTTTTACAGAGTGTGCAAAATTGCCAAGTAGTACAACAGTCAGGACTTGCCATGTATTTATTATATAGCTAAAGTACCCTTCTGTAAAATGGGTGTTATAATATTTGATTTCAAGGGAAGAGTGAAGGTTACAAAAAGGCAGACCCCCGTGATCACCTGGAGTACTGGTGTACTGGTGCCTGCCGGGGGTCTCAGCCAAGTTTGGAGATGAAAAGCAGTTCCTTTGTGCAACCTTTGACCTGTGCTGCTCTGGCTCTGCAAGCTGCATCCGAACAAACAGCTTTCCACATAAGAAGCCACTTGGTTTACATTGGGATATTAGAAGGAAGAGACTGTCCACTATAAACACACCTTTGTGTACTCAGGAGACTCATTTGTAATCTAAACAGTGCCTGGGGCCAATTTCTACAAACACCGTAGAACTGGCTGGAGATTTTCTCCTCTATCTCACCTCTGCAAGTTTTACAAAAAGAAAATAAAAACACCCAGAACATTCAAAAGGCTCAGAAATCTCTACAACCTTTCTTGGCCCTGCAGCAATTCTCCTGACACTGTTTACATGGCTAGCTAAGGCCAGAGCCTTTAGCTGCTAACCTTGCAGGGTTCTCTTTCCCCTTGCTAAGTGACAGGGAGAAAAGACCAAAGACAAAATTACAAATTCAAAATAGAATTGTACAGGCAAAGCAACCAGAATTTCCCTTTGCCAATGCAGAGCTTTGGAGCCAGCTGACAGAGACTGCAGAGAGGACCAACTTGAATCTGTTTCAGATTCTAGAAGCAAGAAGTCTTGCTTCTCTCAGGCCTGCAGTTGGAAAGGAATCATCCACTTCAGTCTGGATTTTGAAAAGCCCTCTTTTCTCATCTGATGGCATCTATTTTGACTTTGTGAAAGTACAAACAAGACGTGTGTTGCACAGCAAGAGATGACATGGTGATTTTGTTCCCACACAAGTGTCCCATGTCCCTTGTCCCTTCCTTTTTTTTGATGGCAGCAGTATCTCACAAGGCAATATGAGAAGATACTCTTCAAAGGCAAGTTCTCATTTTTAACTCTGCTTTTGAGTCCACAGCTGACACCCAAGTCTTGCATGTGACTTCCCAGACTCAATGCGTGCAGCTGCATCCCTACTTTCATGCACCTGCAGAGAGATGGAACCCCTGACAATGGGGTCAGCACTATCTACTCTTGGGGTCACATTTCAAAACTGGGTGCCACCTGTGAATCTCAGATTCAAGGCATTAATCACCATGCTGATGGCTTCTGAGGGCACAGGGCCCATGCATGAAACACAAATCTGCAACTAAGCTGGTACAAAAGGCCCAGGAATAAAAGGGAGCTGTCATTTTGTTGGGAACTACAAAGCTTTCACCAAAGCCGCTGGAAAAATAAATTCCTGTCCCGTCGGAGAATACAGGCAACCTTTTACCATGCTTCTCTCCACCTACCTTGCTCTCTCCTTCAATGACTATGACAGGCACAGAAGTGGCAGGCCAGCGGTGTTTGGCTGGAAGGGGTTTATCACAATTCCATAAAACAATAATCTGAAAAGAGATTATTGGACCATGATCAGAGACCTTTGTGGCAATGTTGTCCATACTCTAAGGTCTCAGATCTCCAGACAGACAGGTTAAATTCAAGTTAGGAATTTCAAAATCAAAAGCAATGATACAAATCTGTATAAAAATAACACTTCCTACATTAATTTCATCCAATCTGACTACTTACAATATATATCCTCTCAAGCAAATATAGGCTATAGGGCAGGAACTTGGGAAGTCTCTATCTCAGCCACTTCATACAGATGTCACTGATTTACTGTGGCTCCCATTAAAAGCAAAACCCCTTGTGACACTCTACTGCAAGAGGGTGCTCCTACTGAACTCCTCAGGTTTTTTTTTTTCAAGAAGCCAAAATACTGGCACTGATGAGATTAAGAGTCACAGTGGGAGGAAGGAAGATCATGCAGCAGCTCTTGAGGCATAGACATCCTTTTGCAGTTTGCAGCACACACAATGCTGATCTTTAAAGTGCACTCATTATTTTACCTGTCTCATGTAACAAAGGGTTTAATTACTATCTCTATTCCACTCCCATTATACTCAGAATTTTTATTTCCCATGCATGTAGGTCACAGACAGTAGAAATCTCAGAGGAAAGAAACATGAGAATTAAAGCAGGGGTTGAAACAGGGCTGAGTCACTAGGCTCCTCACTCCGGGCAGAGTGGTTTGTCTCTGCTGTCACTGACAGCCAAACAGTGCTGCTTACCTGTGCACAGTACTGGGACTTGGCTACAGCAACCAGGAGTTTCAGCACAGGCTGAGATTGGGAAACCAGGGGAGTTACTGCGTGGATAACGGCAGTGAATGTGGAAAGAGGCTTCAGACCTGAAGTGAAGAGATACGTGTTCAGTAAAGACAAAATCGCCCCAGTTACTACAGATTAAAGGACTTTGGGGATGGAAAAACCAATCTGCATTTAATGCAAACCTTGCCAGGTTTTTTTAGGTCATCTCCCTTCCTCTCAAACACCAGATGCTTCAGAGGAGATCACACTTCCCTTTAACTCCCACTCTGTGCCTTTAACTTCCACTCTGAAATACCGGACTCCAAGACAATGATTTCCTTTTCTCACTCACTATTTCCACAGATGTCCTGTAATCTCTTTCTTTCATCCAGTTTGTCCCACAATATTGACATCTAGTTTGTTCAGCCAAATGTCTTTCTTGAGACAGGCTCTGTTTTGCTGCCTGGCTCTGGGTGCTTGATGCTTTTTACAGATTATCTCCACAAATTCCAGAAGCTTGTTCAGTTCCCTCAGTTCCATTACAGCCTCTGTCAGATTTTTGCTCTTTCTGCATTGATTCCTATCCACATGCATCTTCAATTACCTCCTGAGCTGATAATTCTGCTTGCATTCTTGCCTTCCATTTTTAAATTTTTGTCTTGCTATGATGTCCCTTTCTGCCTGGAATAACACATCCTACTGGTGCCTACCCTTCATTACTGCTCTCAACTTCATCTAAATTCATCTGTCTGGGGTCACAATCATTTTTCATCAAAATTACCACTTCTACTCCCTTTTTTAACACAGTAACTGTCAATTTTTAGCAGGTGAGCAGTACAGATCCACACACGTGGGATGGCACAGGCTGAGCCAAAAGTAGCAGCACTCTGGTAAGCAGGATCCCTTCAGCCTGGAGGCACATTCGCCTGCAGAACTCCTTGTTCAAGCTCTGCTTCAGGAAAAAGCCATGAAGCTAAGCCCTATTCATTCCTTCTAGTGGGATCCATATGAAGATACATAGTATGGAGAATAAATCCATACCAAGTGTGCACCCCAATAACAAGTGTCACGGGGAAATTACCACTTTTCCAATGTGCCAAGCACAAATAAACAAAGGAAGGAAAAAGCTATTCCTCTTATGTCCCCTCAGGCCATGAATGGGTCAGCAACTCAGGCATTAATTACCAGCAACTGAAAAGTATGAAGGAACATAGATTTTTTCTTAACAATCTTTGCAAGCAAGAGGCACATGATGCATGTTGATGAGTCAGAGATGTTCCAGTCTACAGTGGGCAGGGAAGATTGAGACAGGATAAACAAAAGGCATCATTAACTAGAAATGAATGGTAAGTCACTTGGCATATGCTACTCAAAGACAAAACTTCAAAATTCCACTAGAAATTCCAGATGCTACTACATTATAGCAAGGATTCACTCACCAAGATTAGCATAGTAGTAAGGAAAATCTCCCAGATATGAGGAATACTGTGGCAGTACAAATAACCCTCCAGGATGTTTGTTCCATATTAAGCTGTTACGTGATATGTGCTTAAATATTCTGTCCTGAATAATCTGGAAAACAAGAGAAGTAATGATTTTTAAATAGAATGTTACAGTCACTGGTAGGAGCTTCAGGGACTCCAGCTGACTGGAATCATCACCCATTTTGCAAAAAGCTGAGGCACACAAATTACTAGACATTCCTCCTTGATCTCTCTTTAAAGGATTCAGAACCTGCACCCTCTGACACCACTTAAGCAGCTCAGGCTTTGTGCCATAGGTTTCACAGCACCTCATTAGTCTCTCTGGACATGGGGACCATACAATTTATTGCATTTTGTATTTAAAGTAAAATATTTTGTCTATTTGAATATCTTAGCAGTTGTAAGCCTGATTAGTTCATTGTCAGTTTTACTATCCAGAACTCACAGAAGATAATTATTTGAAGATGGCATTAAAAAGCTAGGTAATACTTGGAGATAATAAGAGTATTCAAAATCAAAAAGACTTTCAGCAAAGCAGGCTGCACTAATTATTAATTTTTGCTTAATTATAAAGGGATATTAGCATTCAGATACATCACTGATTCCATGTCTCAGTTCTGTAACAGCTCCTTGTTGGATGGAACAGATCTTTTCGCGACTACTGTTTGACTCTGTAGAGGATCAAAACCAGAGACCGCTAGATTTTTAAGGTCAGAACAGATTGCTAGGTCGTCTACTTTATCATCTAGAATGCCACAAGCAAAAAAGAAAAAACAGATACCAGGCCGTACAATTAGTATGTATTTATGAAACTAATTACAGTTGCTTCACATCAGATGCCTGATTGCAGGAACAAGAGTGGTTCTTACACTGATGGGAAATTCTTTAAACTTCCTGCAAAGGCATAACAAGATTCAGTGGTGGGACTCTCTAAGAGGACAAATTCAGCCTCCAAATAAGGTGCAACTCTCTAAGTGCAGTACACTCTTGAGCCACACATTCTTACAGATTTCTCTTCCCTTGGAGCATTAGAAGATGGCAGGTCTGCAGATGGGATGCTGCAAAGGGCCAGTGGGTGGTGAAGGATGAATCTTCCCCCAAGCTGGCTAAGCAGGAATGCCTTGCCTTCTTCTGCAGCTCATCTTTTGTGATCTCCCAAGGAGGTTTTCACATAATTGGCAGTTTATGCAGTGCACAGGGCTTGAGTGCCAAGAACATGTTGGTTGTCTTAACCTAAAGTCTCTGGCCTTAACATAGGTGCATAGGGTGAAACTTCGTGCCTCTGAAGCTGGACTGAAGTGTAGGAAAACCAAAAAACATGCAAAAAGACCTACCACAAGCAGAACAAAAGCAGCTGCTGGAGTCTGAACAAGCTAAAATCCCTGTAAGCTGCTGAGTTCAGGGACATTTGGTCAATACATAAATAAGTGTTGCCACAAGCAGTGGTTTTCCTGGAATTTCTGATTGCCATGACAAGAAAAGATTAAAACACCAGTTACATTGTGCTAGACAATCCACTGCTGGTGGCAATACATGAATTGCAAAACTGGGGCAGATGTTAAATGCATGCTTGTCTGAATTTTGCCTACAGCCAATTACCATAGCTAATATGCAGTAATTCACTCACATGAATAAGTTAATTTAACTTTTTTTTGGAATAACAGACTTAGGACTGTAATGCCATCACTGACAAGAACGTATCTGAGTATTTCTAGTTGAAAAGTTAGGTGTATCAGTTGTCAGAACTCCCACGTGGCAGTGGGACAGGAAAAAACACAGACAATGACTGCTGTTTACCCAACTGCAAGTTATGCCACTAAACCAAAGAGAAAACCTGGAAAGTCTTTATTTTTGAGTGTTTACCACAAAGCATAAATACTACAGCTCCTCCCTCTTGCTTTCTCAGAACTGGGGCACAGTGGCTAAGGAGAAGTCTGTAAATGTACGTGGCCAGGAGGTTTTCACAGACCGCGGAGTTTTCCGGGGCACTGGTAGCCAACAAGGCTGCAGGGGAAACACACGGCTCGTGTTCAACGTGCCCCAGCGCACCCAGAGCCAGCGCAGCTCCAGCATGGGGCAGGGCCCCACTGCCACTGCAGCACAGGCTGCCTTCAGAGCAGTCAGCCACACAAACCTCACCGGTTCTGCATCCTCCTGGGGAGCCGGTTCACCACAGTTAAAAAATGGATCACCAATTTATCAGTCCCCTGGGTCTACATAAGAAACCTAGCTGTCTGTCAGGATAGAGGGGAGAAAACAAAACTTGGCAGAAAAAGAACTAAGAAGTGTAAAAAGATAACATGGAGGACACCAAGGAATTAAAATGCACAGTGTACAGTGTTGCACATATTGCAGAGACAGAATCTACATGGTCTCTCCAATGACGAGGCATGACAGGAAGTTTAATAAGAGAAAAAAGGGGTTAGGATCTCTGGCAAGATCTTCTTTTTCTTTTGGAATGCATTAACAGTCCAATATTTTTGTCTCCCTCATCTTCGCACTTCAAGAAGTTCACATATTGCCTTAATCATTGCTGCTTTTCAACAAGCCCTACCCAAGCATCCAACATTTCTTGTCTGTACTTTATGCTGTCCCTCTCCCCTCCTCTTCCTGAGTGGAGGACCGAGCACGCTGTGCAGGGATGTTTTGGATTTGTTTCCAGAGAAGACCAAGTTGAAGAAGTGCAGTTACCCTGGAGCGTGCATCGGATGCAGCAGCCCACTGCTGCACTGCCTGTGCTCCCACTCACCAGCCTGCAGCAGACACTCGTGAGCACCACTGCCTAACCCACACCTTGTCCAAGGCACTGGGCAGTTCCTCTGTGCCTGCCACAGGGGGCTGCTGGCCAAACAATTCAAACATCTTATTTTGGACTATGAGCTGTTTGGCTTAGGCCACTGTGCTGGGGTAGAGTTAACTTTCTTCACAGTGGCTGCTATGGGGCTGTGTTTTTTGCTGACCACAGGTTTGATACTATAGAAATGTTTTTGTTATTGCTGAGCAGGGCTTGCACAGAGCCAAGGCCTTTTCTGCTTTTCATACCACCACACTGGCAGGGAAATTGGGGGTGTCTGGGAGGCTGGGAGGAGACACAGCCAGGACAGGCGACCCAAACTGACCTAAGGGAAATTCCAGACCATATGACATCATGGTCAGCATATAAAGTGGGGGGAAGAAGGAGGAAGAGGGAGATATTTGGAGTGATGGTGTTTGTTTTCTCAAGTCACCAACACATGTGATGGGGCCCTGCTCTCCTGGAAATGGCCGAACACCTGCCAGCCCCCAGGAAGCAGTGACTTAATTCCTTGGTTTGCTTCACTTTTGTATGCAGCTTTTGCTTTCCCTATTAAACAGTCTTTATCTCAACCCATGAGTTTTCTGGCTTTTACCCTTTCCAGTTCTCTCCCTGACCCCACTGGTGGGAGAGTGAACGAGCAGCTGCCTGGGGTTGGCTGCTGATTGGGGTTAAACCACAACAGCCACCAAATGCTGTGAGATGACCAAGGAACTTAAAATGTGATTTAAGGTTTCCAGAGGTGTGCAGGATAAAGGCTGTGATGTCCTTGCAGACATCTGATTTGGTGAAGACTTCTTCTGTGCTGATATCCTCAGACATGGACCTACACTGGCTCTGCAGTTAGCAGGCAAGTGATTATTCTGATGGTATCTAGAACCAACAGAGCACTCTGACACAACAGTATTACAACAGAAGATGGATCACATCCACCAAAAAAAAAAAAATCTTGCTAGGAATTTTCTTCCAGGCATTAGATTTTAAGAAGAGGATATACTGCTTGCAGGTTTCAGACAACAAAAGTCGCTCTCAACTCTTTTACTCCTTTCCTAAGGAAAGTTAACTTGGGACTTTACTTAAGCAAGTTGAAATATGAAATGAATATCTGTCCATAAGAACAAAATCCCTCTTAGCTGTCTCAAAAGACTGAGAGTCCTCAAATAAAAAACAATTTAAAAAATCACAAACCAAAATCAGTCTCCCAAACAAATGAAAAAACGCATAACATAACTTCAACACCAGGCATACATTAATTGGTTTCATTAAACTAAATCTGCCAGGAAGACTTTTGTCTTCACTTTGTTTTTTCTGCTCTGAGCAGAAACTCCAGCTTGCTGGTTACTCATCTGCTTCAGCTTTAGAGGTTTTGCTGTCTGTTGGGCTCCTGCAGCCACATGAGCCAATGTGTCTCAAAGCAGCACTAAAAACATGTGTGAGTGCTGGAGTTTGATGTGATGGACACCAAGGCTGTGGGAGCTTCAGGCTATGTCCCCTGGAGTCCAGCCCCAGCACAGACAGGAGAGGGGCAGTGGGGAGAGCCGTGTGCTCCTGTCCATTCAGCAGTCCCTACCAACAACAGGGCATGTGCAAGGAAGGGCAGATGATGCGTGAGCCACCTGATGGTCCCTGGGAGCACTTCTGTAAGGGTTAATTAAATTGTGAGCAATGGCACATAGTCTTCCACCTTTGTGATCTGATCCTGGTGTGGGCTGTGGTAATCATCACTACCTCATCAGTGCTCCTGAGGAGTTTGACAATGAAGAGCAGCTGCCAATGGGCAGCACAGATGAAGACATGCTCTTCATAGGGCAATGGGAGCACTGTGAGGATAGCTGTGCCAGGGGCTCTGCAAAGGTTCCCTGCCTGGTGTTCTTCACTGGCATGGAAAAACCTAAGGGACTGACTTGCAGCAGCTGGAGGTGGATCAGCCATGGGCACTCATTTGCAGTTTTCAGGGGGAAGCAGGCACAGCAGGAAGTGTGGAGCCTTAACAAGTGTGCATTACAACTGTGCACAAAGACAGGTGCAATTGCAGAAGCATTAGCATAAGACGAATGCATTTGCACCTACAAAGTGAGCCCCTTTCAGTGGTACAAATGTGTCAAAAATTTATGTGAAAAATTGCAAAACAGTTAAAAAGAAACCTGCTTTTGAAATTGCAGCCTGGGTCCTACTTCTGAAGAGCCTTTCATCTTTCCTCTGTCTCTGAATTCAGAAAGGACTCTATCCACATTTGAGATCATCTGTCTCCCCTTTTAATAGCAGTCTAATTATGATTATCTATTAATAATTTATAAGAATGATCAGGCCTTTCCCTTCTCCTGTGTGTGAAGATAAGACACAGCATTTACAAGCCCCCCCCCTTTTCCTTGAGCCAGATCAATAGCCCCATCACAAGGCATCAAAATGTTAAGGAATAGTCAAGGAGGATCTCTACAGTAGTATTTTTTCCAAAATGAATTCCAGAAGGGTTTCTTAAGAAATACATTTACTACCAATGACAAGGATAGTGATTCATAAGCCATAAAGCCTTGCAAAGTCAAGATCACACATGACAACTTTTCCATGCGTTGGGTAGCTCCCATTTTTCACCGTGTCAGTTTTCTAATGTGGATTCTGATAATGAAGAAAGTATTTCCTTAGGGGAGAAAACTCATCCAGATGCTGAACTTTTTTCCCAGTGACCAATTGCATGTCATGAAAACCAAGGTCTGATGCCAGCTGAGGACAGGAGTAGCTGGACAGGTACAGAAATCTTGCTGCTCGGCAAGGTCCCAGACAATTTTTACTCACCTCTAGTGTAGTCAATACAATCTTCTCAACTGAAGAAAAATAAGCCTCCCACAAGAACTGTGTTTGCTGTCTAAGTGCTAGGATTTTATCCTGATGGATAGACCTGATTGTAGAAGGAATCTGTAATACAAGATGTAATACAGTCAGAAGCTTTAGAAACAACACAATCTCAAATTAATACGCTGCTGACAAGCCCTCTCCTCTATTAGCAGGTTATACAGCTCAGCACTCCTGTCCAACAGAGATGTGTGTCAACAGTTAAAGCCTTGATGTAAAACAAATAAGACACAACTCTTTATAACCACTGGTATTGAATATATATATATTTTTAATCTGCTTTCTTTTAGTTTTTGATTGTTTGATGGTAACGAAGCCTTGTGGTGTGGCATAGTAAGGAGTTCCTCCATGCATCCCTCATGCTTTTCATCCCACAAAACTCTTTGTGGACTAGTATTTTAACAACCTAGTACCTGCAGGTCTCAAGAGTTCAACAATAATCCCCATGCTCCAAGTATATTAATGGGATCTGGAATTGCATTTACCACAGCATGGCAACACTAAGTACCCCAAGGAAAACATAACAACACCTTAAGTAAGACTTCCCTTTTAGGGAGCCTGTGGATCAAATTGCATTTTACTAGTTACTTTAGGTAGAAAGAATAACATCTTCCACAACATCTGTTATTCACAAGGGAAAACAGTACTTATTTTTGCTCTCTTTCCATTAAATCTACACATTAATTGTTGCATAAGTTGCCTTACAAATAAACCCCAAATTGCTGCAACATTTTTCCATTAAAAAATGACATTGCTCACTAGATCAGAAGGGGAGAGCTTCATGTCTACATCTTTTACCATCCCCATGTCCTTCTTGAAACCAAGGTGTGTACGTGCCATTCTTTAACTTAGGACATTGACCAAGGCCCCCAGTACAACTCGGACAACGAGAAGTGACATTATCAAGGGAATTTAACTGAAATTTGCTTTGGTGACAAGGACTATTCACAGCACCAGAATGGCCTTCAGGATATTCTGTTGCTTTGTGCTCATCTTTTTCTAGAAATTAATAGTTGTGTTGTTGCACCTACATTTTTGTGATTTCTAACTGGAATCACAGAATTGTTTAAGTTGGAAAAGACCTCTAAGTTCATCAAGTCCAACCACTAAATTAGGCCAACTTGTTCTCAGACACTCGTTTCTCATAAATCTTTTGCTTGAGTCATTGGTTTTAAAAGCAAATACCTGGGCTGTGTATTTGGCCCTTGTGCATTCCAGCTTATTCTGAAGTTTGCCTCCATACCACCACATCCAACCCTTTCCTGACCAAAACACACTCTGCTTATTCCTAAAATACTCTGCGAACTGGCATCAACCATTATTTGATTTCAAATATTCCCAAATCAAATGATTTCCTGTGAAACCTCTTTCCTGAAGAAAAACCGTGACTTTAAGAATTTACATGTAAAAAATTTTCACAATAATCAGCGAATTCTTTACTTGCAGAGTTTGCAACCAGGTCTGGACACTTTGTCCATAGCTCCACTGGCTGCAGTGCCAGATGGGCCAATCTTTGCTCTCTCAGCCCTTCAACTCTTAGACCACCATCACAGAGAAACTGCTAATATAATACAGACTTTGGGCTTATGAGAGAGTTAGCACTGCAGCAAGGTTGAGCAAAAGAAAATGGTCAGATTGTCCAAGATGCTACTTTATGTTCCTTCCCTATAGGCCCTTTAAGTAAAACCTAGGTCTTTAGGTAAAATATTCCCTGCAGAAGTAGTATGAAAGACAGAACCTGAAAACATGTATTAGTACGTCTTTCTAAGTGATCACATCACTATTCATTATGTGTTCCAATAAGTAGTAGGATAATAAACATTACCTGTACTGGCTGCACAGATGTGTATTAATCACACCCAGAAACAATATCAGCAGCAAGATTCAAGTCACTTTGCAGTGGCAATGCAGCATTTTCTCAATAAACATTTCATTGCAATATGTGCAACCCTGTGTGGCGTGTGTGTATATGTGTGTAAGCAACCAATAAAATCAATACTCAATCCTCACTACACCTTCTGAAAGGGAAGGTTTCTCTGACTATGAAGGTTACTGCAAGAAGTTATGATTTTACACACCATACCATGCTTGTGAGTGACAGCAAACACAGTGTCAAGGTTAAAAAAAGCCTTGATGGGGGCTCTGTTGCAACAGCTGGAAAGCTCTGGAAATCAGAGCTCCCATTTGAAAAGCATTTGCCTATTCTATTAATCTACTTGTCCAGAAAGACAGGTGGGGAAAATGATGTATTAATACTAATCTGGCATGATTACATTGGAATTATTAGAACTTTAATAAAAGGTCATTTCAGCAATGAGCAGGGGGGAGGGAGAAACCACCCTGCACAAATAAATGCAAAAAGGCTGGATTAAGCTCTCCCAGTGCCATGATGAGGAGAATATGCAAATAAAAACATCCGAGTTGCTCTCAAACAGGAAATTAAAAACTGTAACATAACAAAAACATTTCCCAGAGCAGACATTCAGGCCCTCTGCCAGCTCTTTAAAAACACTGTTAATAACAGTGCAGTAGCTGTTCAATATGGAAGCAGCTGCGTGAAGTGAACGAATGGCACGTTACCGGAAAACATGAAGATCAGCAAATTATTATTATTATTTAAAGAGAGACATAATTTTGCTCAGAAAAAATGTGTTGTCCACAAAAGCAAAAATCAAATGGCCCTTTTATATTTGCAGCTTGTGTCACACTAAGTAGACTAGGCAGCACATTGCAAGGCTTGCTAGGCCAGTTCTTCACAAATATTTACTTCTTTAGACAAATTAACAGTCATGTAAAGACATTGCAAAAATACTTTGTTTTGGGGTAGCACCACACCTGTACCTTAGAGAGCTTCTCTCTGATGACACTAAATTGAAGGATTAAAAAAAAAAAAATCCCTCTTAGTGACTACTTTGTGTTCATTCCAGATCTCGTGGATCTCAGCTTCATGCTAGGCAAAGGCACTCTGGAGAAACCAATTTTTCAAGAACTTCTCCTAACATCAACTTCTCTGCAGAATTTACAGAATATATTTAGATTGCAAAACGCACTAAGGTAGCTGAAAAAACCCCAAACAACCATAGCGTATTTGAAACTAATGTAGATGCTGAAAGTAGCAGGGAATTTGTAACTTCTCAGCCCACTTTTGTTCCATGATCTCAAGACTAAAAATAAGTGACATGAACGCTGCTTCAGAAAGCAATGCCACATGGTCCACACATCAGAAAAGGGACAGATTCTGCTTCCCACCAAATCGTTAGATGTTAACTCCTGCCTGAGAAAATACCTGCTTTCCTGAGGATACTCCTGAGGATAAACTATTTTTTAAGAACTGGAGCAGAATTCACCCTCAAATGTTTTTCCTTTCATCACAGTACCTGGACAGGTCAGCCTCAGATTGGCATCCAAGTGCTCCACACCAGAAGAGATTTCATGCTCTTTGCAAAAATAAAAGTCTCTTGCACTTAAGAATGTGGCCTGGTGGCTGCAATGACCTTCAGATCAAATAATGAATGATGTCATATTAAATGAGTTCACAGCCAGTCTGACACAGACAATCCCTTCATGATAAAAATTCTTTTATAGCCCTGACCTTTTGGATTCATCTTCCCTGTCCATTTAGACGGTGGCAGAAATAATCAACGCATCTGCTGAAGGCCGTGGTCTCTTTCTTACCTGTAATAACAATCTCTCATCGCCTATGATGGCAGCTTGGTTCCAATCAATCACCTCCGAGAACGGCAGCTCCCATCCATTGCTGAGCATGACCGGGACGCAGGCAGCCTGTGGGCACAGAGCACGGCCCCGTCAGCAGCTGCCCCACCGCCAGGCAAGCTTTGGGCTTCCCACCAACACCATCACCCCGCCCTCTGCACGAGCTCACAGAGGCAACACGGCAAAGAACATCAGAAGCCAGAAGCCACAGGAGGGCAGCCCAAGTGTTTATAGTTTTCCATTTTGGGTTTATTCATATGCACTGAAAGGTGGGGTTTGCACAGACAGTGGCATTTGCCATCTGGTGCTTATGCTGCCAGACGAGGGCAGAACTGTTCAATGCAGCAGATGGAACACTGGAGAATTTAATACAAAATGATGGCCTCTCTCACTGCTTTGTGAACCATTCGGCAGCGAGCAACTTCCCTAATTTTTATAGCATGTTGCTGACAACCCTACAGAAAATACAGATCATATTTAACTCCTGAGCACCTTTCCCATGAAGGAATAAATTCTTTATCCTGTTTGGTATCAACTCTCCAAACAGAGGCAACTGCACAAACACAACTCATCTGTCATCACCTGTCTACAAAAATAAGAACTATTTTATGTCTTAAACAAACAGCATACACATTTAGTATCTATTTCATATCAGTATGATCTGTCTAAACTAATTAAACTTTTACGAGTTTTACAAGTTCTTCTGCACAAACAGTTTGTGAATACTTAGTAAACAGGTCAGTACTTCCATAAACACATGACCACCACTCTGCTCTGGTCAGCTCAATCACAACATAAGGGCCAAACCAAAAACCTTCTGATGTGATGAAATAACCTAGTATCACAGGATTTTTATCAAACCTGTGCTCTGGTTTAGTTTCTTTTGGATCAAACCAAGTTTAAGTGCTCTGAGTTTGGTCCAGACTAGGGTTCAGGCCTCCCAAAACCTCCCAAAATATGGTATAAACAGCAATCTTTCAGACTGTTGTACCTTCCTTGGTAAGATGTATCATGCACAGCATCTTAGACTGGTCCAATCTACCATTACAGCAGTGATTACGATGTGTAAAGAACTGCGATCTTCTGTAAGGAATTACATCAGTGCATGAAAAAAGCCAACCAGAAAACACCTAGTAATGTGTTTTCAGGTTTAAAACATTTCACTAATGTGGATTAGGACTTCCAACATTACCTGGATCCAGACAGAAACTGGGAATACATCACTATTGGTGAATACTGCTGCTAGCCTGATAGCAAAATCATCAGTTGTCTACATTTTATCATTGACCTGGAGCCCCAAGCTCTGTGCAGTGAGGTACACTCCCTGCTTTCTCCTCCTGAGATGATGTATCTAACAGAAGCTGCATGACTTTGCACCAGATGAGAGAAGAGCTGAGAAGTGCTCTTCAGAGGGATCTGAAGTGACTTGTCATCTCATATAAGTCAGTCTCCCTTCTTCCACTGAAGAGAGTGGAGAGAGAACAGCACTTTTCAGGCTATTAATCTTCTCCTTAGTAGGAGAAAGAGGCAAGTGACAGTCCAGAACTTGGATCTCAAATTCGATTGCAGCTGTGGGGTTCAGTGGTTACACCCACATGTCCAGAGCATGTAGGGTACCCAAGAAACCCATCAAGGGCTGGCAGACATGACACAGGATCTACTGGAGTACTTCCAGAGAAGCAGCAGAAAGCCAGAGGGGTTTCTGGGTACCCTGGGCTTCTAAAATGACATAATACACCTACACATAGGTACCTGAATCCTGCTCAGCACTGCAGTAAACAATACTCCCTAACAGTGGCTGGGACATTTTATGGTTGATGATGAAAAGGGCCGTGATGCCATTCATTAACAGCTTTACTGTCCATGCTGGGACACTTCCCAAATGGCAAGAGAATTCCTGGAGGCAGGACCCTGTAAGGTGTGTTCATTTGCCATCTCACTGAAACCGAAGAAGTGCCTCAGCAGCTCCTTCTCTCCACTCCAGCCCCCACGGAAATCCAGATGCCAGACCTAGAGGGGAGTTGCAGCACCTCACAAAATGCTCTCTATGGCTGACTGAAGATCCAGGACCCCAGCACTGAGCTGGTGTTTGCAAAAAAAAAAAGTCAGACAGGCCGAAGGTGGGGTAGAGGCAGGTGTCAGGCTTGACTACCACACTGTCTGGCCACAAGGACACAAGGACTCCGGAGCCCTTTTGCACTGCCTTCTGCTGCTGGCCCACAGCAAAAAGGGGACCACTAACCAAAACATTTTTAAAAGGTGAAGGACATTCAGGTGCTGTCCCAGACAGCATGTGAGCTCCCTGAGATCAGCTTATATCCACCTTCATGTGAAGCTTCCATCTGGAGCTTTACCATCTCCAGGCCACCTTCTCTATGTTCAGCAAGCACCATCTCAAAACTGGCAATGCATAAGCAGATCTGTTTTGGCTAAGCGAAAACAAAAAGCTATTTTTACTGCCCCAGGGCTTACTGGTGAAGGCCAGTGTCTCCCAGGGGAAGTCTCACAGCTTGATAAAATACTGTTCTAAACTGGTCCAATCTCTCAGCCTCACCACATGCAGGGAAACCCTTTTCCTGGAGGTAATGCAATCCAACCTTCAGATGAGTTCAGTGCTCAGCCCCTCCTGGGAAGAAGCTGCCAATTGCTCCAGAAGTATGAATAGAGGCTTTTGCAAAGTGGATTACTGTCCACTAGGGAAATGAAACACATTTCCCTCCTCCCCGCCTCCTTGCTATTGCACACTGAATTGCAGCCAGCGTAGCCACTGCTTTGAACTGCAGCTCTTACCTGCAAGGCTTCCAGAAACCTGAAAGAGCCAAGCCTGCGGCCACGGGGAACCAGACAGAAAGTGGCATTGTGCAGCATTTCACGGTAATCATACCTAACAAGAACAGGGGAGAAAAGAGAAAATTCAATTAGCAGCAAGTCCTAGAGTAACTGGGCGTGAAAATGCAAACAGCTGTTGAGATACATCTGGATAAAATCATCCCCAACCAAGACCGTTCACCAGGTTAACTAGCTCCCTCCATGCACGTGTGTCAGCCCCCTCTCTGGCTCCTTTTTGTTCATCCTCAGGAGCAACCACCGTGGGAGAGAGTTGGGGAGAGTGGTAATGACACTGTTAAGGAAGGAAGTAAATTTGCCTTTGCAATAATGAGACAGTTCTATATAAACAATGCACGACTTCTAACAACAAACTCACACTAAATATGTTGATACCCAAAGCATTGTTGCAGCACTTTTGTGACCCTGATTCTGTTCAGATTCAGTCAAAGCCATGCACAACTGTGCTCATTTCTGCACAAGATGTTTGTACAAAGCAAAAAAATATTCAAACTATGCCAAATCGAGCAGGCACTTAAAAAGGGATGGCAGGGGGGGTTATAATGACTCACTTGGTGGTTATTGTTAAGTGTGCAGAGAGGAATAAACTACCAGATTTTGGCAACTAACCACATAGCTGCAACGATCCATGCTCCTGTGAATGAAAGTGCTTATAGACACTTCTGGGGTTTTTTTTCCAATTCCATCAATCACCACAAAATCATTCACCAAAACTACACATCAAATCCCAACAGTTTCGTGCTTGTTATTAGTAAACTCTACTTCTGACAAGCCCATGGAACTGTGAATGGCATTGACCTCGTCTGAGTCAAAAGGATCCAGATTGAACACCCTCCATTCTCCTGAGTGTCCTGGACTCTGCACATCGATGTTATTTTGACAGCAACTTGTAGCACTGGAATTTTTGACACTAATAGTCTAATTTTATCATGTCCTGCAGGCAGAGCAGTTTTTTATGTGTGTCTACGTGTACAGATATACATATATACATGATTATATTTTATATACAAAGAAGTCAGGATCTATGTTTGTATTCTCACACAGGCCAGACAGATGGGAGTAAGCCAATTTTCAATTATAAGCTCTGTCTTTAGGAAGAGACATCTTGCAAAGGCCCATTTGCTTAAACAAGCGTGTATAGCTAATTTGCACAAGAAAAGGTCACTGTGAATGGATTAAGATTATCTCCACTGAGAGTAAAATAAAACCCCTCATTGCATTAATTAAAACTACAAAACAGACTTCAAAGTCCCTTTTTCCTTTTGAATCCTATCTCAACTTTGGCTAAAATACATATATACATATTCCATCTGAGTGGCAGCAATTTATTTTCCTCTGTGTCGGATAGGGATTGTCCCAGCTCACCACTTAGCACTGACACAGCACACAGGGGAAAATAGGGGGAAACTGGAATTCTAAAAAAAACCCCAAAAAACCAAAAAAAACCCCAAAACAAGCAAACCCCCCCCCAAAAAAACAAAAACAAAAACCACAAAAAAAACCAAATAAAAAAAAAGTTGCCATTTTTAAGCACTCCTTTTTTACATATTGAGAGGTCTGAGGCGCATTGTTTTTACTGTGTATTGTAGGACAGCAAATGTTAATAAATACCAAAAATAGAATACCCCGTAGGGCTAGAATACACCAGTCAGAAGTTCCCCATCATTAGCTAGCCAGAAATGTAAAATCCTGTTAATACCCCAGAATGCAACACTATCCACAAAATATTGACGGCAAAACCAGAACACAAAGGAAAGCAGAGAGCAAGGCCACTGCAAGTGAGTCTTCCACATCCCAGTGACATCCTATACCAGGCAACTTTTCTATCTAACTTGCTGGTATTAGGATAGATTTACAAAGGGAAAAAAAAAAGGAAAAGGATTTGGTTGACCATTTTCCACCTAGAAACCAGTTAGCATCTTGCTCCCACTTTTGTGCCTTTTAGAACTTAGCACGTGATTTACTGCTGAGCTCTGTAATAGCACAGTTCATGGTCATCAAGCAATTTATCTACCATCGTATGTACACAGAAAGCCCCACCCTAACCTTGATGTACGGGCACAAAATTTCTACTTCCTTCAGGGAGGACCCACAAATACAGAAGGAGCAGATCCAGAGTAAAGTAATATCCATCAAGAGCTGCTGCAGTGAATGAACCGCACCAGAGATTCTATTGAATAAATTTCCTGGCAATTTCAACCAAAATGCTTTAAGGTGACTCAATGGGATCTTTGAGCACAGTGATAAGGGACCCATGTCCAGTTTAAATCCCTCAGAGACCACTCCAGGATCAAGCATCTATTTGAAATCCAAACATAAGGTTCTACTTTTACTCCTATGAGTTCATGGGTAGCACCCCAAGCAATGGGAGCACCCTGCCTTAGCTGGAAGACAGAAGATGGCCCAGTATGTTTAAATACAAATTTGGAAACACTTTTTGTGCAACACACGTAACCATCCCCAAACACACAAACATTTCTTCACGCTGCAAGCATAGCTTTGTAATTTGAAGCATCGCTTCTGGAGGAAATAATTTACATGTAGGAACAGTCTTTCAGAGTCAAGCTTGCAGCACAGACTGTTTCATTTTTTTTCCTACTGCCAGGCAGCATTTGGAGAAGACCTTGGCCATAAAACGTCACCTGGTAAATGAAACTCCAGCACACAGGCAAGGACAGAAGGCTCAGGGGCAACTTTCAGTTTCAGACTCCATCCAATTCAGCCCAGACAGAACCATGCACACAGCAGCACGTTTGAGTTTTGCTGGCATTTTGTCAGGGACTGAAAATCATTTAAGTATGACTGGCATTTTTTTTCCACATAGAAAGCACACAGCGTTACACCTGAAAGCATCTCTGCACTTCCCTTAACTCAGACTTAAAATACTTCCAGTGAAATGAGTGAGATAATCTCTATGATTAAAGGTAGGTATCTGAGTTAAGTATTTGCTGGATTTGAAATTTCTCCTTCACTTGTCCAGGAACAGAAATTGGAGCTGGCACAGACTTCCAGGAACACCCTCTCAGCTACAGTACTGATGTTGTACATTAAGTACCAATCTGGCATCTAATGCAAACATCAGCATCGCATCAACAACAGGCTTTATTTCCCTACTATCTCCACTGACTAATCTCAGAAAAACCTCAGGGAGACAATGAAGTATGAGAACCCCCACTCACAACGGGAGGATGCATCTTAAGCTATAGAGAAAATAGTCAAGTGTTTAGAAGAGTTCTTCCAGAGTTTCCTCTTACTCTTCTCCCCAGCAATGAGGGTTAGATCTGTGTCCAGAACTACTTATTCCCATTAGGTGGTAACATCTGAAAATGACAGGGACATTTGTTATGGTTTTCCAGCTTGCATTGCTGTGGTTTCTGCAAACTCAGAGCTACCAGTGTGTGTGGTACCTGCCTGTTGAGACACTCAGTTTTTACCCAGCTGTGGAGGTTTTTCAGGCTCCAGAGAATCAGAGCAAAGACCAGCACTGCAGAGCACTGAGTAGGGGCTGGCTGGGCACTTCTTCCTTACTTGTGCTGCTTTGGTGTTGCACTACTTCGGGCACTTTCTGGCAGTTTATCTTCCCTAGCATTTACTGTAGAAAAGCTTTTAGAGGAGTCCTCTGCTTTGCCCAGAAGGTATTTATTTCTAGAAAGCTCCAGGTTTCCACATTAGAAGACTGCCGGGGAGTGGGGGCACATGCTTAGTGCTCATACATTCCTGATTCCTTCATTCTGCACGCTTGCACAGAGGTAACATTTTACTGCCAATTTTAGGGTCGGCTCGGCCTGGGTCTCAGCTGCAGCATTCAAACATGTTAAAATCCAAAATGCATATGCCTTAAAAATGACAGTTGGGTCTTCAAAACTAAAATAGCTACAGATTTAATCCAAAGCTGGCATCCCTCTCTAGGTGTTAGAGGAATGTTTTATTAACTTTCAGGCTTCTTTTCGAAATTATTAAGTGTACCTTGTTCACAGCTAGTACCTTTTTAGGCAGCATAAAAGAATAGCTCTATTTGCAATCAATTCTAATTTGTTCACAACTTAATTGTGTTATTCCCTCCCTGCCACCACCCATAGATGAGGAAACATGTTTGGCCCCATCCTATCACACAGGTGTAAACACTGCAAAGCCGTGTGGGCAATTATCCAAAGGAGAAACACTGCTCGGCCAAATGCTCTTACCATTTTAACTTCTTGCTCCAACACACAGCGTTTGTCTTTCCTCATCCCCCCTCTTTTTTCTTTTTTTTCTTCTGATGTGCCGACCACGTCAATCAGCACATGGATTAGAAGGCTGTTTGGGATTCCTGGTTCTCCATTATCCCAAAGAGCCCCGGCAGGCTGCAGAGGCTCTGCAGTGACTAATCAGCCATGCCATACATTCCTTCCTACAGCTTAAGCATTTCCCCATGTCACTGCACTGGTGAGATTATAAACTAGCCTGGGAAACATTTTCACTACCCATTTTAGTATAAACTATTTTTTTTGAAAGCCACATCCTCATCACCACTGATTAAAGAGAGGTCTAAAATCTAGAAAGACTGTTTAGACCAGCAGATATGTCTAGATGCAATGATTATCATAATAATTTATCTAGCTATATGTCACCTGTCATGTAGGCTACATGTTTTCTTACAGGATACCATCACCATTCCCATTTCATAGATGGAAAACCTGAGACACAAATAACTGATGGCTTCTCCAGCAGCTAGAGGAACCTTGGGAATGCTAACCACAGCATCCTGACCTCACTTTTTCCTCTTCGGTGATGCGGCATTCACTGAAATCCAGCTGCATGTCACAGCTACTAAAATTCAGATGGAAACACAGGAGCCGAACCCAAGCCAAATACAACAGGTTTAACTCAAATCAAATGCAATGGGTTTAACCCAGCAGTACATATTTTAACAGTGCCACACATAATCCATCTTTTGGAAGATGCTGGAGCTCATCTTTGGCAGGGACTATCAGCACATTCCGCTGTAGATGTCAGATATGACTAGAGCCGTTTTTTCACTTCTTGAGCAAAAAAATTGCAATGGTACTTAACCAACTATGTCCAGGGCTCCCTCTCTGAATCTGCAAGCCCATGAACACACACTGCATCTTCCAAAAGTTCCTGTATCTCATGAAGTACTACAACAAAGACAGACAGTAAACAATTGTAACACAAGGGTAAACGAAGTGTTTCCCTCTTTTCCAGTATATTAATTTTCAGCTATTAACCAATTGGCCATTTTTCCATGTGTGAATGCTTAATGCAGATGGCTCTGAACTACTGGCTGGAGCGCCTGAGAAGAAACCCCACTCAAGTCACACAGAGCGTCTCGTTGCTTGGTTTCCATTAAGGTATGTTGGCTTTTAAATAAACTGTCAAGTAAAACTTGGCATTGAAACCACCAAGTGAGTAACTGCCTTTGTAGAAGAGCTGACAGCTCGGCTGTGTGTCAGACAGATAGCTGCCCAAGACCGGGCTGGGAAGGCTCACGCATCCTGCCTGGAAGGGTGCTGTCACTGCGAGCTGCTTGCTCCTGGATTTACGGCTGCGCAATGCTTTGGGGTGATCTGAATGCCGGTTAACTGGCTACTGGCTGGCAGTTCATCTCCCGCTCTGCAAGTGCTGGTTCTGGAATTAGAAAGTTTGGAGGTGCAAAAGCATAATTGGAAAACTTTTTTTCCCTGTTTAAAAGGCTAATTGATTTCACAGGTGTTTAATTATCATTTGCTGTGAGATAATACCTTGTAGTGCCATAAAAAATGGATTTAATTTTCGAGTGCTTGCAAAACCATTGCCAAAGCCAAGTTAGAGCGAAAGCTAGATAATTATTCTATAAATCAAACACACTGCCTCCTTTCTTTGAAATTTTTAATATTTGGCTATAATGATATCTGACGACCTTGAAACTAACATAAAAAGGATTTTCTTGCCAAGTGCTGAAAAGCGGCCATTGGAGTATTTCTTTCAGTCTAGCTCGTTACTGCAGCCGCTGCCACCACACCGCCCTGGCTGCTGGACTCCAAGGGATGCTAGTGTCTAACTACAGCAGCAGCAGGCATGAACAGTGATTTCAGAACACAGGTAATGGCTCAGTATGGGTATGAGCATGAGCCCAATCTGAAAATTCTGCATGATTCTACTTGGCCTTGCAATGGAAATGAAACTCTGCAAGCATGCAGCAACTAACAGCAAAGTACAACTGTTTTCTCCATTCTATGCCAGCATCTTCCTTTAGTTTGGAAGGTTGGATTAACAAAGAAAAACAGGGAAGTAGACTTTTCACTTTAATGCACTGCTAAAGAAACTTTATTTTACAGTTAAGATGGACAGTAACTGTTAAAACGGAAGTGTCTTTAAAGTCTTCAGTGACATCACTGTTGGATTCAGTTAACTTCAATATTATGCAGAAAAACATTTGTGTACACAAGCCGTTAAAGTCAATGCGCATTCTAACAAATAAAAATGCTCTAAAGATTTCTGTCTAAATATTTACACATAATGTCCTGTAAATCTATATGGTGCATGCAAGGCATGCACAACATTTGGATTGCAAAATACTATCCAATCCCAGTGTAGCAGCTACACCACACAGAACAAGTAGTCTTACACTGTAGCAAATGTGGTCTCACCAACATAATTAGATGTTTGAAGATAACTGCTTATTTAGCAAGTGTACCAGAGTGGGTTTGTAAGTGGCATGTCAGAGGCAAACCTGGCAGAAGTGCCTCTCTAGGCAGCGTTACGCCCCAGTTACCAGCAACCTGCTAACGGCACCGTGTAGTGCTTCTTCTAAAACCAAACACTGGCTCCTAGGCTTTGAAGTCCTCTAAGAGTGCCTGTTTCACAGCTGCACCTCATGGTGCTGACAGCAAGGAAATTCACATCATGCCTAAACAAGAAAAATCCACGGAGCAGCAAATGCAGTTCTTGCCTATATCTTGTGAAGAATGTAAATGCCGCCCCACACATTGTAAATTCAATACCCTCCAGGTCGGTGGGGAAGCAGTGAAGATACTGATGCTTGCATGTGCAGATGCACACCCAGGCACATGCACACACAGCCACATGGTAAGATTTTACCCAGCCCCACCTCCCCTGCCATGCCCTCTGAAGTGACAAAAACATGTACGAATCCTCTTTGTCTGAAATGTGCCCACCTGGCACTTATTGACCACCAAGGTGCTGAACCCTCACAAGGTAAAGATAAGACCAAGCTGTTAAGATGATCCAGTGGCTCACACAGCCTCTTTCTAAAACGGTTCTTCTAACAATAAATTATACCAGCACTTTGCATCATTATGGTACCTCTACCTTGCCATTTTCTGGAGATCATAAACTCCTTTTAGAATATTTCAATATAAAGAACCCCAGCCTACTGGCAGGAGAACAAAGCAGCACCTCCACTGATGAAACCACCATGCACTTGGGCTTCATCTACTCAGCCTTGTTCCTCAGTATTTTGCATAGAAAAATGCAGGAGTAAGTTGAAAGTAGCATCTAACTCTTGACAGTCTGCTTTGGTATTTCAACAGGGAACTAATAGCCTGGGCTGCATCAAAAGAAGTGTGACCAGTAGGTTATGGAGATGATTCTCCCCCTCTACTCTGCTCTGGTGAGGCCCCACCTCGAGCACCGTGTCCAGCTCTGGGCTCCCCAACACAAGAAGGACATCAGCTTGTCGAAGCAGGTCCAGAGGAGGCCACGGAGATGATCAGAGGGCTGGAGCATCCCTCCTATGGTTGAAACACTGAGAGTTTGTGCTGTTCAGCCTGGAGAACAGAAGGCTCCAGTGACTCCTTATTGGGGCTTTTCAATATATAAAGGGGGCTTATAAGAAAGATGGAAAAAAGACTTTTTACCACACCCTGTAGTGACAAGAGTAATACTTTTAAATTAAAAGTGATTTGATTTACATCGGACATAAGGAAGAATTTTTCCACTGTGAGGGTGATGAGGCACTAGAACAGATTGTCCAGAGATGCAGTGGATGTCCCATCTCTGTAAGTGTTCAAAGCCAGGTTGAATGGGGCTCTGAGCAACCTGGTCTAGTGGAAGGTGTCCCTGCCCACGGCAGAGAGGCTGGACTAGATGATGTTTAAATATCCCTCCCAACCCAAATCATTCTGTAGTTCTATGATACTTAGATTTAAAATTGAGGATATTCTATTCTGTCCTTCACAGAATGACTTTGTTTGGACTTCAGCCTTTTCCTAGCAGTGAAGCAGTGTCAAACACTTGTCCTAAATAGCTCCATCTACTCCCATTAACTGAACTTACATGCTGTGACAGTCCAGCAGTGAACATCTTTGGTATAATTTCCCACTGCAAAGACAATTTTCTTATTGATTTATTGTCTAACTTAAAAAAACCCAAAAACAACCAAAAACCAACAAACCAAAAAACCAAATGACTACTGGAATTCCAGTTATTAAAGCATCAGTTTGGATTAAAGATCCAAACAAAGAAAAATCTATACTGCATTTTCTGAACAAAGAAACAAATTTTAGTTCACCTGCTACCCACTCTAATTTTGAGATTACAGGACATACCTGAAAGCCTCAGCATGCAGAGATATAAAAGACTTATTGTGAGATCTTTCACTTGTCAACACACCTGTTGGCTCTGAAGCTGATGACAGCTACCTACCTGTCCAAAAAATAAAAGGCCTCCAAATCTTTCTTAATTATTTTTAAATAGCTCTTTATTAAAAACTTGAGGTTAAAAAATGCTGAAGAGGATCAGTTTTCCAGAGTTTCACGCTTCAGTATCTGCACTTACTGAATGTTTTAACTAACCTAGAAAGAAAAAAGATTGATTACAAGCCCTGGCGGGTAAAATATGGATAAAATCAGTGTTCTGCACCCATTTGTGCAACAGTCCAGTAACTGGACCCAGCAGAGACCAGAGGACTCCACTGCAAAGAACACCATCCTCTCCATTAAGCTGCCTGTAGGACTGGGGCTTCAGCAGGACAGTAGAGAAAGTACAACCCCCTGAAGATCGAATTAGAAGGGGTTATAGTTTCTACTCTTGCTTTGAATGTCTGGCTGAGCTCTTTACCAAACTATTTAGAATAGTTCTTGCGAAGCTTATCATTTTCTATTCAGCTCCACAGATTTTCCCATTACGGCTATCGAGCTCCTAAGTGGCTTGTTGGCATCTTTAAAAGTTATAGTCCTCCAGACGCAACATCTAAAAATGGAAAGCAAAGATGATGTGCAATGCTGGCTGGCTCTAATTATGCAGGAGTTCATTTCTATGAATGACTGGATTTATTTCCAAAAAAACAAAGAGGGACTTTACACAGGAACTGCTGGCAGAACCCCATGTTGTCTAGGCATGCTGACCTAAAATGTGACCATGCTTGGAGGAGAAATTAGTTCATCAAATCCAAGGAACAACTTTGAATGAAATAGAGAACTGGTTTTTTACTCATATGGAATCAGCTGCAGCTTAATGCCCAGGAGCAGTACACCACAACACATCTAGATACTCCAGTATTTTGGCTGATTATGAATTCCACTTCCCTTCATCTCAGGACCTCCAAGTATTTTCTTTCTCCTTTCTATAAATGAGACAAAGCTACCTCAAAAATAGGATTAGGACACAAAGTGGGCAACGGGGAACAATCCTAATTCTATGTATTTTGGTTTTGTAGCTCTGAATTTTAGGGTGAACTGTTAACAGTCCAGGGTGGTTTCCACTGGCTGACAGCAGGTGCTTATCTTCAGGACTTAATGAGGACTAATTTCTGCAATAAAGCAGAACAGGAGTATGAACTCTGGAAGGGCAGGAAAGTGCAAGTTTTCTCCCTATTGCAGTCAACCGTTGGTATTAAAATAATTTTTATTTTCTAAGAGAGAGAAGAAAGGATATTGCAGGAAAAATGCACTGATAAATGTTTGGTGATGCCTCCTATATCCATTCACAGTTTTGCTAACATAAAGCTAAATCAAGGCCATGATATCTGCGGTTTGAGAACCAGGACTGTGCTTCACTGAGTGGCCAGGTAAAATGGAATCTGTCACTCTGCAAATCTGCTCCTTCTCTGTGCTTGCTCACTTCTGCTGACTGCAGTAAAACCCATCTCTCTTATTTGTTTTTCTCCGCAAAAAAGGCACCTATAACTAGTGCACAGGTCCTCTTCATTTCTGCATCACTAAGTGCCCTTCAGAGCCACTCTCCTCTCCTCCTCAGCCAGAGTGAGCTGCATGCCACTGAGCATCAGTTTAGAATTGCAGACGGCTTTTCTTAGGTGTTTTATACCTTTCACAGTGTTGTTGAGGCAACTCCAGTGGTCTTCAGTTGATGTTGAATCAGAGCAGGGTGTCTGTATTACATTCAGTAATATAAAAAGGCTGGAGAGAGTTTTACCCACTTTCAAAGGTGCAAGGGATAATTGTTTCAAACTGAAAGAAATTAAGTTTAGTTGGATATAAAGAAGAAATTTTTTACTTTGAGGGTGCTGAGACACTGGAATAGATTGCCCAGGGAAGTTCAGGATGTCCTGTCACTGGAAGCATTCAAGGTCAGATTGGTTGGGGTTTTGAGCAATCTGATCTATTGAGAGATGGTCTGTCCACAGCAGGGGATTGGACTAGATGATATTTTAAGATCCAACCCAAACCTTCCTATGGATCTATAATTCCCTGTTGTGACACATAGGACTTTTAGGCAAAATTGCTGTCTAAAAAACCCCAGAAGCATGTTTGCATCCATGCATACTTACATGCACACACTTCCACACTATTTACAAAGGACTTTCATCTGGAAACCACTGATGCGTGTGCTTAGCTACCTTCTCCTGCCTGACCCTGCCCTGACACATAAAAGAACCTCACATATGATTTTTGCAAAATTACTTTTTCAAAAATCAAGGCCCATTTTGAGAACATAGAGGAACAACCAACCACGGCAAAGTGAAGGAGAGCTCTTCTCAAGTATGCAAAGCAAGAAAACCAGTCTGAAAACGTTAAATGCCAAACACTGCCTAAACCAGACCATTTCATAGCTCTGAGCACCACTCTCACTGTGCTCCTAAGAGTCCCACAGACATACCTGCTGATGGTGATTGCCTGACTGCTCACATCTGTACCTCCACCACCTCACTGCAGTGTCAGGCATCTGAGCTATGCTGGGCCCAAACCTACGCGCTCCATCCCTATTGACGCCCACTCCTGCTCCTGGTGCTCAGCACCGATCAGAATCGTGTTTCACCTTTTTAGCATTCCTGCCCCGCTGGGCAGTGTTTGCCTGAACGTGCTACGTCTGTTTGCAAGCTAATAAATTATTTACACAAACTATTCAGGCATAGCAGCAAAGATATTAAACATTTATCAACAAAAGGAACAGTTTGTCATTTTAAAATAATTATGTTTCTTTAAAGAAACCAACAAATTCAGTTGCCTCAGAATTACTTACTACTTTGTGCAGACTTGGAAGGATTCCCTCCTTTGCAGAGAGGTGTCTCCACTCCAAACAAAGCTTTAACCATGAGGAATTTTATACCTCAGCAAGGAAATCTAAAGCTGGTAGGTTTTGTAGCCAGAACCCCAATGAGAAGCACAGATGAGGTTAGGCATATGCTGGCACCTTCTCCTGTGATCTGCCAAACACTGAAATGTTTCACATGAGCCATAGGAGAGCAGGGAACTCCTCAGTGTATATGCAACTCTGCTGTGACCAGCAGCTGAAGCACAGCTACACCACACTTACACCAGGGAGCAGCTCTACCAGCCCCAGCCCTGGAACACTGCCAGACATCTCCTCCAGCCCCACTGGGAAGTGTGCAGGGCCAGAATGACACTGCCTGGCAAAAAAAAGCTCTTTGCCCTTCCCTGCTCCCCGCCCTGCCTTTTAGTATCTCCCCCAGCAGTGAAGGTGCAAGGACAAATGGAAAGAGAAAGGCATCAGCATGCAAGTGCTCAGAGAGACCTATGATCTGGTGCACTTTGCATTTTGCCAAGGAAAACATGACTGTCCAGACAAAAGGGTTTAGGAGAGGATGCCAGCAGTGATGAGATTAGTCAGAGGAACAACAGCTCCTCAGCCAAATGCTAACAGCCACCAGATGGAGGGGAAAAGTGCTGCCTGTAAGAGAGGCCATGCAATGACGCAGCGCAACATGCTTTTTTACACAGGTTTGTTGATTATTAACTAATAATGTTGATTATTAGTTTTAAAATATTTAATATTATTTTTGAAATTCCAGTGACAAGCACAGAGCAGGTGAAGACATCTGTAAAAGAGGCTTCTTTATCAGAGTAACTTCAACTTCCTACCTCTTAAAAACTGTAATTGCAGCACCCTGTGCTAGTGGGAGAACAGGCTGCACAGTTCCCAGCTGAGTCTGGGTTTTGTGTGTTATGTCCCCAAGGGGTATAAACAAGACCTCGAGCTCTCCCTACAAACTTCCGAGCAGCTGTTCTCCCCCAGCTGCCCCTCTCAGACTCCAGATGGGCTGTGATACAGCAGTGCCTCAAATCACGTGTTAGATGTGTCAGCAATTTTTGCCAACATTGGAGGCTAAAAAGGTGCAGACCTGGAGCAGGGTTCTGGAGCATCCTCATGTAGCATAGACATCTTTCACATACTGTTTAAGAGACTACAAAATGCAGTAAAGCAAAATACAATGCTTGGCATCTGAAACAAGACTTTTTACCTCAGAAAGGAGCAATTTTGTATAGGATTAGAGGGTCATTGTGGACAAGCAGCTCAAGGCTGTTACAGAAGAGCAAATGAATGCTTACATAAACAGTGTACACACAGAGAAGAAATTGTCCCTTTGTACCTGGCATCAGTGAGGCAGACACCAGAAAATACCCTGTGCTAATATTCCCACATTTTATAAAGATGGTGGATAATTGAAGACAGAGAAAAGGGACAGAGAAGTTATTCACGGGACTGTAGTGAACACCCTTCTGAGAGAGACTGAAAGACCTCAGCTTGTTCAGCTTATCAGTGAGAGGAGGAAGAAGTGGCTTGATTACAGCATATAAGTGGCTCTACAGGGAGAAAAATAAAAGGAAGCAAGAGTTCTTCAACCTGCTGGAAAAAGGCACAACAAGAATCAAGAGGTGGAAGTTAAAAGTGAAACAAACATCAATAGAAATCTGTAGTAACGCCCAGCACCGAAGGTATTTTAAGCACAGAACCAAACTGCCAGGAGAGATGGTGGCTCCTCCATTAAGTGATGTCTTGGAAGCGGAAGGAAGTGCTTAGCCAGGGGACACGCTGTAACTCATCCCGCTCTGCTGGACGCAGCACGGGGTAAAGCGGGTGACACAGAACGGGTTGCGCAGCAGATCAGACACAGTAATCTCCTGATCCATCTGGCCTTCCATTTTCTGTAAAAGCTACTAGTATCTGGGGCTTTTTCACAGTCCTGAGCACAAAACCTCTACCTCCAATATTCCATCATGCAAACTTCATCCAATTACATTAGTACTGAAATGCCTGGGGGTATCTTCTGATAAGCACTACTTAGGCACTACTTAGATCACTTTACTGGAGGTACAACAAATTCTCTAAGACTAAATAACAACAGCCTACGCTTGATAACAAATAAGTTTCAGGATTTTTCTACTTCAGACCAACACATTCAGCTTACTCAAGATTTATTTATCTGATGGATGGACAGTTAGAAATGTGTCTCTTTTTTTTTGTACTGAGATCAATATTATATTTCTATAGATCTCAACTGGTTTCGTTCCTATAAAACTCTCCGCAAGACTTTTCCACAAGGATGATAATCCCAAAGAAAGTATCAAGGTTGATTATAATTATGGCAAACTTAAGAGAGGCATCCATAAATTAGCAGAGGAGAAGGGAGAAAAAACCCAAACTAATAAATTATTATGCCTAGATGGAAATTTTAAAATGATCTGGTTTTAATGGATTACTGAAACCCTCCCGAGTTCATCTGCAGATACTGGAAGCATGAATGGATAAAACTGGAAGCCTAGGGATTAGCAAAGTCATTAACACAATCACATTTTCCCTATGTGGAATATTTTCTTTTCTCCTCCCTCCGCCTTTCAAAGGTTTATGATCTCTGTCTAGTAATGCAGCCAGTTCTTCCACAAAACCTTCCACAAAAGATAATAAACACATCAGTGTTTATTATCTTTGCACTGAGATGTCGTGTTTAAAACTAGTTTCTCATCACAAATTAATATTCTGCTGTGGGGGGTTTGCAGAAATGGAGAAAAAATGAGAAATAAATTTGAAGGCAGCTCCTTGCTTGTTCTATCATCCCCCAGGTTAGTTTGTGTTCAGAGAGGAGGAAGGTGTGAGCACTGCAGTCACACCTCTCAAATACAGGTTTTTTTGGTTTATACCTTCCTCTGCTTTCGGCCTTCTTGCTCTGCTGGATAAATACATCTCTGTCAGAAACAGAACCAGGCAAGGAGATGTGTGGTTTGTGCCTTGCCTACACCATGGCATCTTGAGCTGGCTGTGGTTTCCACAGGTGTCTCCCAGCTCTCAGCCAGTACAGAGAGCAGCCTCTCAGCCCCTTCTCCTTCAGCTTGACAGCATGGTTCTGTGGTGACCTTTTCCATGGAGTTTTGAAGGATAGCATAATTGCTGCCTCAGCAGATTCCCCAAGAAATTCATGAGTGAGCTTTTAGCTCCAGTTTTGTGAGGAATCTGGAAAAAATTAAGCCTTTAAAGTGACACACGACCTTACTGTCTGTCCCAGTGCTGCCACAAATGTCAAAAGCCTCAGAAAACACTGCTTGAATCAGAGATTTGACAAAAGCCCCATAGAGAAGTTATGGCAGATGATGTTAACCCATTACTCTGTGAATTGTATCGTGGCTGGTAATTTTTGTGTCTCTCCTCAACCCCCAGACTCCTGACAAATGTGCAAATTCATTTTGCCCATGGAACCAGCACACTGTACATTCAGATGTATGCTGCAGGGAAATGTCCATGGACATCCTCTGTAGCTGTTCATACTCATCACAGCTGCAAACCAGCAGTTTCCTAGCCTCAGGTCTTAATGCATCTACACTCTTACTTATTTGCAGGAATATAACTAACCTGCACCTGGAGGGAAGGACAGCTCTGGCTGGGCTGGAAGATACACTGTTCCCCAGCATCCCAGGCATGGATGGTGGTGTAATGCTGCTTTCCCAGTAATACAAACCAGATCCCACTGAAAGTGGGTACCTGTCTCATGCTGTCTTGGTAAGCCCTGTTACACAGGAGAGGAAAGAAGTGCTGAGGCCAGAAGGGAGCAGGCTCAGGAGACAGCCATATGCTGTGTAGGAACATGAGCTCCCTGCCTGCGAAGGGAGAGCTGGGCTCTGGGGTTAGCCAGGGCTGAAAGTGCCCAGCAGAGACATCCCTGCAGGCTGCCTGGGACCCAGCAGCAGCCAGGTCTCCAAAGGACAGGACAGCAGCCTGCTGGCACGATCCAGCCACACGACGTTCTTACCCACATACTCCAGCCATGCTGCCCTCAGGGGCCAGCCCAGATGCTCTCATAAATTAGTGCATTGAGGTCACCACGGCCAGGTTTTTGCACATCCCAGTCTGCAACAGTGCTGTTAAAAGCTGTGCTCTCTTCCTGAAGGCATGTGGCTGCTGACAGCAGTCCCAGGCCAAGGACACGCAGTGCCTGTGCCCAAAGGAGGCCTCCTTTGGTGCCTCCTGCGCAGAGCCACGGTGCAGCTGTGGGCGTCCCCTGCAACCTCAGCCCTGCAGCTTCAGCTGCTGGAGTTTGAAAAATCTGGTGGTAGTTTTCACACATCGACAGCAGCAAGGCTTTTCCTTTGCTCTGTGCGCTGCTTAGAAAACACAGCAAGGTCAAAGAAAGAACATGACTTGAAGGCTCTTCCCAGCAGCATCAGGGTCTTGGTGCCTAACAGAGGCAGCAGGAAAAGCGCTTCTGCCTCTGACGTCTGTACTGTGACCCCGAACAGCCAGCACCGGGCGAGCTCTGCGCGTAGCCTGAGGACTGTTTGTAAAATGATCAATGACGCACGCAAATGGCCTCTTGTTTGTCTTACTGTACACTGCAAATATTGCTTTTAACAATGAGATTTTTGCCAAATGGTTCTGAACACGCCCAAAATGGGATCCTGGAGATAAAACGGCAAAAACAAAGTAATGTGATCGCCAGCTGTCTTCCAAGAGGGACTGATCAATGTCCTCTGGTTTGGGCTGAGACTGCAGCTGAGCTGAAAAGTGGATGCAAGTAGCACCAGCTACCCACCTCTGCTGCTCTTAGGATCAGCCCGGATTGCAGGGAGCTGCTGAACTGCTTTTAAGCAGCAAATCCTCTCCTACTCAGCTTCTGGACCAACTCGAGCCCTTAAAATTTGCATTCTCTCAATTTCCAAGGAAGATTTACTCAGAATTTGTTTTTGAAGGGGTCTAAGTCAATAATGAATACGCAAGTGCAGATTTTTGTAAGCAGAATCTCTGCTTTTACCAATCAGTAAAAATTAATCAGTGGTTACTGTATGATTGTCCTGTGTCTGTCCCCAAACTGAGCAAAACTGAATTCATGCCTCTCTAAAAATCAGGTGCAAAAGGCTTATAAGAGGAACGTAAGCGAATTGTTCTCCATCCGAGCCCTCTCCTGAGGTCAGGTGGATGATGTTGGCCAGATTCTGCTCTCAGTTACTCTGGTGTGAATCTCAGTGGAGTTGCTCTGGATTTACACTGATGTAGCTGAGAAAAAAACCTGCCCTGTCAGTTTTCCATCTTCGGTGACTGTTCTTCTAAATCCTGGGCTCCATCTTAGACCTGCTTCTTCTTATAAGTTGCCTGACTTCACCACGATGCCAGCTGGCATCTCTCTGCTGATCTGCCAGTGTTTAGTTCAGAGGATTTCCAGGCAGCTTCACGGATACTCTTAGAAAAAAAAGGAGCTCAAGAGGTACCTTGCATATTCTGAGTGCAGTCATTCAGCAAACAGGTCCAAATGGCTCTGCCTGTGCCCCAGAAAAAACATGTTCCAACAACACCATGGAAATTGGAGTTTAATGTTCTGCATTTAAAGCCGAGAGTTTTTTTAATCTTTGGCACTTGTGAAAGGCTGTTTTTCACAAAACTGAGTGATAAAACCCTACAAGAAACACTCATCCCCAAACTATCTGTGTGGCTTTTGCGCACATCTGTTTCTCTCCTGTCCTCAAGAGATGTCTAAAATCTAATTAACCAATTAATTTGCAAATATATTCTAATTTATTCAAGACAGATTTTCTTAGTGTTAAATTATCTGACAGTGAACCATACGCTGTACACAGGAACAGGACTTCATTAAAATACCAAAGGTTACACAAATGGAATAAAAATTATATTTGTACTACAGTCAGCACATACTTATATCCCCTAATGAGAAAATGTGTTTGTATTTCCCCATTTCTAATTTGTTTTTGAATGTTTGGTGCAAACCTGCGGTTAATACATTTGCTACAAAACTACTACACCTGGTGTGGAAACATGAATATCTGGAGAGGTTTCCATGTCTGTTTAACTTGCAACAGAATTTAAATACACAAATAATCCACCATCACCACTGCTAAAACCCTTCTCTCAACCCAAGCAATGCCACAACTCATTTGTTACTAAGAATTACATCCATGTCCCTGATCAGCCACAGTCCTCCCACCTCCCTCCGCAGGAAGCACCTTGGCTGAGAAATCTCAAGTTCTAACTGACAGCACTTGTGCAAAGTGAGTCTAGAGGAAAAGGCTGATGCCTTGTTCTTGATTGTTGCATTGAACCACTTTTTCTTTTTTTTCCCCTTACAAACTCGGGGTCTGTGTGGGTACAAGTTCCAACAGCTGGCTTCAATTCCTCCAGCTACTGGAGAGATTGTATCGGTTACCATTGCGTAGCATCAGTCACAGCTCCACTCGACCTTCTCAAAAGCACAGGAGATGCACTGCTGTGCTCAGTAACAACCACCCAACAACAACCACAAAAAACCCCTTCCCTACTTATTCACTCTCCAAGAATTTTATTACACAGTGTTAGCACAAACAAAAATACTTTGTCAGTATACACTGGGCACAAAATTACTTCTTGAAACATTAATACCAAACAGCTGGTTTTTTTGCTTGACAAGCAACTTGGTATTTTTATTATAGTTCATTACATTCCAGTTGCACCACAGTCAAGTAAGACCAAGCTACAGCTCTTCTAGGTGTACATAAGGGACTGCTCCTCTACGGAAAGGCATTCTAACTATATCTGTAATTTCATCAAAAAAGCCAGGACTTCCCCCATCATACAACATATCAGTGGCTGAGCTAGAACAGCAGGCAGATCCCTCAGCACTGCAAACCCTGGGCTGTCGAGATGCACCCCAGCCTGTTTTCATGCCACCAGGACTATGTGCTCTCAGCAGGTTCCATAAATCAAGCACTGCTCATGGCTTCAAGCACTAGAGCATCAGGAATCCACCAGTGGCAGCGCTTAGCCCCTGGGAAAGGGGCTGGGGGGCTGCAGGGCACATGGCAACTCCCATGGGGTTTGACAGCTGCGTGGGATGGTCTCAGCAGGAATCGAGACTGCTGGCAGTATTCTTCTTAATTAAAGAAAAAGAGTAAGTGCAGACAGCTTTTCTGGGGGTGGGTGAGTTAGGTCGGAAGACCAGTAAAGCCAAAGAAGAATGACACTCCTCTCTCGGGGCACACTATCAGTTTTAAAACTACACTTTTCATATTTTTCTCCACTTATTTTTAGCAGCAATATTTAAGGCAAGTACATAAGGAGGCAGAAGTACACTACCTGCCCCCACTTCCTTATACTTAATTTTTAAAGTGTTTACTTTGAGCATGCAGTGACCTGAAAGAGGGGACAACCCGCACAGTGACTGACTCTGTGGGTGACTAGATGTACAGCAAGATGTATAGCAACTGTCAAAAGAGCAAGAAAAATATGAAAGCAATGGGATGAAGGAAGAGGAAGGGACCATTTGAGCTTAGTGGTAGGTTATGAATGGGATTGCTCAGGCAGCCACGAATGCTCCCACAATAGAATCTGGTCTGGGTCCAAGTATGGCTAACGAGAAGGAGCAGAAATAGTTTTCCAAAAAAGAAAGCAAGTGTTTAAGTTTGAGGATGAGAGCAGAGCCAGTCCGATGTGGAATGCAGAACAAGAAAGACAAAGCAGAGACACTTGGCATTCCCATTTGGTTTTAGCTGTACAATAAGAACACCCAATAAAAATAAGATGGATTTAAAGCACTATGAGATTTTTTTTTTCCCAGTTCATAGTTCATAATTAAGACATTGAACTAATTGTTT
Source organism: Ifrita kowaldi (assembly GCA_013398055.1). Lineage (NCBI taxonomy): Eukaryota > Metazoa > Chordata > Aves > Passeriformes > Cinclosomatidae > Ifrita > Ifrita kowaldi. The sequence continues at coordinate 344,426 of VZRS01003578.1, forward strand.
CTAACTAAAATTCAGGACAGGAGCTTCTGGGGGATCAGAGAAAGGATGAGCAATAAATAACATGACTATCATGGCTACATTACATTTCACATAAAATGAGTGAGGGATACTTAATTTAAGTCCGTGACGTACCTTGGACGGGAGGTGTGGGGGAAGCTGAACCTTGCGGGAACTATTTTATAATCCCCCCTTAGGGACTGCAAGGCCTTCTTCACAGACTAGTACTGACCACAGCCAGAGGCTGGAGGAGGCTGCCTACAGATGTCAGCTGGCAAGGAAACAGCCCCTTCAGGAGAAGCAAAGGAACCCTCTCCCACACCTGCAGGAGAAGGAAGGATATGGAGAGGAACAGATGGAAAACAAGTTGCAGGGGACTGAGGGGCAGTGGCAGTCTGAAACTAGTTTTAACTCCTGTTTGTAGTCGTTTGCTTCACAGCTGCAGGTGAAGCCTGCAGAAAGCAAACACATAGAGTACAGGGTCAGGAGCACAAGGGGAGGCTTTGGCAGTGAGGTGAACTATTTGAATTTCCTATTGTGGCCCATTATGTCAGGAGGACCTGTCTGCATGGCTTGACATAGCCGATTATTCCTTCAAAAAGCTTTCATATTAATTTATTTTTTGCTTATATCCACATCAAAGAATTACGCAGTGCAGCTATTGATTTGCTGACTGCAGTGGTCAGAGCTACCTACAACCACTGAGGCCTGAAAATGAAGCTCTTCTGACTGTGCAAACCAACCACAAAAATCTCATAAATGCTCTCAATTACTCCCAGCCTTTGACCTGAAGCCCGGCCTGTTTGAGCTCCTGCTGACCAAATGATGGCATGCTGATTGTCACACAGCAGAGCCCCATGAGTGGTGGGGAGCACTGGGTTCATGTTGGTTGCCTTGTGAGTCCATGTGGTTGTTAATATACATGGGTGCAATCGCATTCCCTTATGGAAAATTGAGCAAATTCATTAAATGAATCCACTGATTTCATTAAATACCTGAGAATCCTTGCCACTCATGCTGCTCCTGACTCTTCTTCCATCCTCAGCCTGTGGCTGAAGACCTTTGAACCCTTGAATAACAACAGGAGACTACTTCCTTTACCCCACTTTGAAACTTTCTTGTCCTATAAACTGCACTTATTTATGTACTTGTCTATAATGTACCATTTCAAAATGGCAATCAGACATTTCTCTGCTTAGTTATTAATAATCTACAGACTCATCCACCACTGACAAAACATGCAAAGGTTGTGAAGTTTTAAAAACGTTGATCAGCACCAGATCTTGTTCTAATGCCATCTTAAGCTGTGTGCTGGTGCATCCTCCCTCCCACTCCTTGGGCTACACTATGATCTCAGAAATGCTTCCTAGGCTTTGGCCTTGATGAACAGCACCTGGGCTGAGCTCCTCTTGAGCTTTTCAGAAACACTGTCTGCTCCCAGGAGCAAGAGCTCTCTAACGAGTTCCTTGTTTTTAATAAACAGTCTTGGAAACTTATTTTTGTTGCCTGAATAACAGCCCAAGTGGAACAACATTTTTGTTATCAAACTTTCAAAGAAAGTTACTGACCCAAATTGCGGCCACTTTGGAAAATTACTATGACTAAAGCCAATTTCTCTTGTGACCCTATAAACAGTGGCCCCAAGTGAGACCCTTTGAGCTCTCCTGGACTGCAGGGGCTGTGACCAGCACCTCCCTCTGAGTGGGACTCCTCTCACAGTGAACTCTCAGGTTCACTATATCTGGAGGACCACTGCAAAAAGCCAAAAACTGAGCCTGGGCTGATACCCCCACTCCTCAAGGCTCAACACTTTGCCTATTAAGAAGATACAAAGGCATTTGATGTGAGTACTTCCCTGAACTCAGGGGGAATTTTTCACAGGTATATACTTTGTACATACTCTTTTAGGACTGTGTGTGTGTGAATGGGAATATGCTATAGCAAATTTACTATGAATGTCATTGTCTTAGATTCTTGGGTATGTTACATCCATAAGTAAGTTAGGCCTAGAAGTGAGTTACTGTAGCAAATTCTATAGAATCTATTTCTAAATTGTTTAAATTAGACTATCAATCAAGTATTGTGAAGTTTAAGTGCTGCTAGAACCTTTCGGCCTAAACCATGGGTCAAGTCTGGGACTAAGTTTCGCAAGGGGTTCACTCCAAACCTTGTGAATCCACAAAGGATTATCCTTACCCTTTCCCATCGTTATCCTTTTTCCACCCCCAGTTTTCACGAAGATAATTTTAGGTTGATTTTAGTTTTAGACATTGATTTTGGATTTTAGTCCAATTCTTCTCTGTGTCCCTTAACCATCTAGTAAATAGTACAGTGAACCTTATCAATGAACTTTGTCACATTTTCACTTTTATACTAACCCTGCCTTTGCCAACGCCTTTGCTGTTGATTCTCTGAGAAACCTAAAATACTCATTTGCGACAAGCTAATCAAGTGTAGTCAGTATCATCTGCCTTAATGTCAACCACTGTAAATTATTATTGTCTCAATAAAGAGAATTTCAGGAGCAGAGCACAATTTCTTCTACGTTTTTGTTACAAAGCAGATGACATCATTTACCTTGCTCGAGCAGGGCCTAATCATTGACAATATACATTATATGCATACAGCTTTTGGCTCGCCTCTGAAATAGCAGTATACACTCTCAGATCTTTCTGACAAGCTTTAGCTTATTTAAGACACACTTAACATTTTCATTTTAGCTGTTCAGAGAGGAAAATAAGGTGAGAAGAAGTCTGAAATTGTCACAACAACAAAGGGCATTGACTACAAGCGCACATCTGTGATTTAAAGCCAAGTGACAGTCTATAATTGAATTATCTGGGGCTGCCTATGGTTTATTTACTGAATTCAGACATCCTGTACGGGGGTCAAAAGAACACAGGTTTTCACTTATTCATAGGAAAAGCAGGAGGGGGGCCTTGGCACTACGGGTACCTCTGGTATTGAAGAACACTTGACATGTGTCTTGACTTCTACACATCATCACATCGAATGGAGGGGTAGATGTGCCCATCACATAGGACTTCCCATTGGAGGAGAGGACACAATTCCTCACAGAGAACTGCTTAAATCTCTCTAGACAAGCTCTTCACCAAGCTGAGAGGGCAGAGACATTTCCCAAGCCCTTACCTCCCTACCCTCCTTTTCTCCAGGGCCTACCAAAGAATCACAAAATCATCACAGTTGAAAGAAACGTTCAAGATCGTCCAGTCCAACCATCAACCCAGCACTACCGCTGTAACCCCTAAAACACTAAACCACATCATCCAGCACCAAATACAGATGCCTCTTAAACACCTCCAGGGATGGTGACTCCATGACTTCCTTGAGTAACTGCAGTGCCTGCCCACCCTAAATTTTTTTTCTAATATGTAATCTGAACCTCCTCCGTCTCAGTTTAAGGCCATTTCCTCTTGTCCTCTCATTGTAGGTATGGCAGAAGTCCTGTGTGGCTCTCAAGGTGGCCTTCTGGCAACAAGCACAGTTTCTTCTTTAGCCTACTTGGATGTATCAGCAGATTAAAAACAAAACAGTTGTGATAAAGCACCCGGATGGATCCATCCCGCTATCCTAGCACAGGGCTGCACAAGGCTGGGGCAGTCACACCAGCCCAGGCTCCCAGCAACACAGTCCTGTATGCAACAGCCTCCAGACCCAAGGGGTGAACGAAGCACGTGGCGGAAGTGAAGGACTGCTAACACCTCCACTGAAGGGAGCTGATGCTCCAGCCCTGACCCCAGCCTCTCCGTCAGGGCCATCATTTGGACATCTGTGCATGGAAAATAAAGATCTGAGGCTACAAAAGCACTTGACACCAACAGCTAGCACAATGTGTTAATCTGCACCACCACAATGTGTCAATCTGCACCACCACAATGTGTCAATCACCAGCCCCTGCCAGCTCAGGTCTCTGCTTCTCTGGAGTCATAGAAGAAAAGCAGCACAATGGTTACCACACATTTTCCCCAGCGAGCATGCAGCCCGATACTTTGGATATTTCTGCAACACTTACAAGCAGAACTGCAGACATACAGAAATCTTTCTGTATATGTCCTGGAATGGCTTTTGCGTGCTTTGCCATGTAGGATTTTAAGACTACCCTGTTGTCCACCCTGTCTACCCTACCAGTGAGCTAATAGTATGCAGGTGTTAGGAGGAAGTAGATCTCTTGTACCAACTTGCAGGTAGGGAGAATTGACATATATAGGCTCACACCCACAACCACATCCAGATCCAGCTTACTCCCTTCGACTCAAACTGGTCTTGGGTCTGTCCATGGTTGAGGAGGCCTTGCTGGCACAGTGGACACACTGCACCATTCATTAGGAAAGAAGATGGGAGTGACAGCGGCTTAGGCAGAACAGCCTGGATAAGTCCCTGCCACTTACACAAGATCCTTTGGCAACACTGTCTGTACATTTCTCTGCTCTGTAGCCAACTCTAAAATAATCTGATCATGTGATGCTGACCTAATGAGTGCTCTGAAACACCATATTTTAACTATAGCACTTCTCTTGTATTTTTTCACTTAAGGACACTTGACTTTTGCCCAGTTTAGATCTTTTGAGTCATTGTACTAACCTGGGGCCATCCAGCTGAACCAGCTGGCATTTCCTGGTGTAACGAAAGGTGCAGAATTAATGGTGGGGTTGACTCTGGGACTTTTGGGATGAGATTCAATAGTTTGATTCTCTGCTCTCTCAGTAAAGCCCTAAGGAGAGGAAGGAAAACACCGAGTTCTAAGTGGATGAACCTTGAGTGTTATGGACTTGTTGTTCACACTGTAGCAAAACTATGTCTGATAGTGAGAAAAAATAATTAGGACCCAAATCTGCATTAAAACATTTTTGCACGATTTTGCTCTTCAAGTGGGAAGCTGTTCCCACGTGGTCTATTTTTAGGTATTTTATAAAGACATCAGAAAAAGTCTTGGTTCAATTTCTCAGTGGGAAGTTTTTACAGTAAAGATGACTGGATCCAGGATAACGATGATAGAAGAGGGAACGGGTGAATAGGGAATAACTAACCCTGGAAATACAAAAGTTCGGCTGAAGCCAGTGCAGGGGTGACGAGGGACATGCTCAGCTCAGTTGCTTCAGCAGCCAGGGTGCCCCCTCATTAGCCACAGCTCCTTTGTGCCTTATGATTACTTTCATAAAAATTTCACATTTTTTGGGATAATAAACTATCCAAAGTTCTGCTTATCAGTTTCATTCACACACAGGAAATGTGAATGTCTCAGCACCCATCTTTCTGACCTGGTTTCATTGAGTCAGGCATCGTACTTTCAAACCAAAGTCCAGAGCAGGGTCAGGGATACCCCAGCACACAGCAACGATGTTCCCATCTCTATGGCACTGCAAGGAGGGGAGAGCAGAGGATGAGGAGAAGGGAAGAACAAAGCTGCAGAGAGTGGGGAGACTTTAGTGGAGAAAGGGATGATGACAGGAGCCACTCCTCCTCTTGTGAAGCTAGTAGAAGGTTTTCTTGCATCGGTAGCAAATCCTTGATTTTATTTTGTCTTTAAATTGCTGTGGAATAGACTGCAAAGTTACATTCCAGCAGAGCCTCAGCACCCTGGATTCAGTTTTCAGGCTGATGCCCAAAACTCTGAGGTTTTATTTTCTTACAAGCATGTTTTGTAACTCCCCCTGTGTCTGGCCATTCACATCCCCTGAACACATCTTTGGGAGAAAATTATCTGTTTGCACCAGGAACAGCTTCTGCATCATCCGATGCACGTTTCCCCTTTCACACGGAGGGGAAGTCTCATCCCAAATCTTTCCAACCCACCAAGAACACATCTTTCACCCTTCAGATTCACTTCCTGTGCATTTCTACACACCAAAGGGCAGAAAACAGCCCCCATGACCTTGGAGACATGCTCTTCAGTGCCCGGCCAACTGCACTTTGCTTGCAACTGGATGGTTCTTCAGAGACACGTGGCATTTTATGCTGTTGGAGAGCCAAAAGAAGGCTGCTTGAACAACTTACTGCTTTTTTGTTTGGCATCAGCTAAAAGAAATGACAATAGAAAGGAAAATTTTAGTGATGGAAATGTCATCTGAGGCTTCTCCCTCCCTCCCTGGCATGGTGCTGAGCAGCAGGCAGCAGAGGTGAATCACGCAGCATCTCTTCGTCCAGGCTCGGGGGGTGACAAGCTCCCACAATAAGTACTGAGATGTGATGCCTCCCAACACTGTGCAAATCCAGGTATGAGGGACTCATTTCCACACAACTGGCCATAGAATGAGAGAACATAATTTCGTATTTGTCTGCTTAATTGACACAATGAGATTTAAAGGCTGAATCCTGAAAACTGTAAAAAATCTCAGCCTTTAAATCTCTTTGTAGCAAAGCCAGTGTTTCCAGTTACATCTCCCTAATGGGAGAGCACAAGCAAGGTTGAAAGCTATATATTCATTTAATTCCCACTGAAATAAGTATGTGAACAGTGCCCTATGCAGTCCTGCATATCTGGCCTGGAGTGTTAGTTCAGCTCTGCTATATGGCCACTGAGGGCACTGGAAAGGGTCACTCTAAATCCCCAGGAAAAGGAAGTCATCATGAGCATTCGCAGCACAGCCCCCAGCTGCCTCTTGGCCTGTTGCTGTCACTCACCTCAGCACCACATCTGCCTCAAACCCATAATTTTGGTATTTTACCACACAAAGAGGTGAGGGAGAAAGGGTGTGAACAAACACAGTGCTGAGAAATGAACCGAAGTAGCAATTTAATTCATGCTGACATGGTCCACTGCAAACAACAAGGAAACTTTTTATTTATTTGGTCTTTGGCAGACTAGTAAATTGGACACCAAGGGTGCCAGGGAAGGCAGATCACACATCCCGTTTCAGGCAGGCACCCCTGAACTAGCTTGTCTGACAGTACTTAACGGCCTTGAGAGGTGGTATGGGACAGTTCTGTATGAGCAGGAGTCTTGTGCCCCCCACCATGGCCATTTTGCATCACTAGGGAAGTAGGTGGGACAGACAGCAGTGAAAATTGTCACTTTGATCTGGTCTAGGGAGAACTTTTGGACAAATGTCTACCTGGGTGAGAGGTGGTCCACGTGTCTCCTGTAGCCCTTTGGCCTGGGCAGCACTGGACAAGGACATGGCACACAAGGACCTGTCCAGAGCTTCCACATTGCCCTCGCCTCTCATGAAGAAACATTCTGAACAATTTAATGCCATCTCTTATGATAAAGAGTTCTAAATAATAAATTTCTGACATCATCTGGTTAGGACTTTGCATCTTGTCCAATTTCAGACTGAGTGCTGCTAATTACTGAGGTTCCGGAGCTCCCAGATTAACACGGAAGATGCAGTCACTGCTGCACACCAGCAGCTCTCTCTGCAAGACCAGTCCCAGTGTGATCTCAGGGAGCGGCCTCACAAGTGCACAGCCAACTGTCTGGCTCCAGGCTCCAGGCTCCAGGCTCCAGGCTCCAGGCAATAACCAGCAGCAGGCACAGGGCATGTCACTGCATTCATGCAATGTTTATGGTTATTCTAGGAGTAAATAAGAGGCTCTGTCATGTCACCAATCATTTCAAGCAGCTCCCAATGATTTGAGCCATCTTCCTGATAAAGATAAGGACATCGTGCAACTCCAGAGCGAAAGTAATGAATGTCTGATGGAGCAGAGCAAATCCTGGCCCAAGCTAGTTTTTAAATCAGCCGATTTTTGAAAGGTTATTTGGCAGGGTTGCCTGTGTGTTCAGAGACCCGGGCTTTATTCTACCGTGCTGATGAACTCCGCTTTTGAACTTCCTGTGCTTTAAGCCACTGCCCGTTACCATTCATAACGCTACGGATTTTCAAACACTGCCAGAAAACAAACCTGTATTTCAAGGAGGTGACTAGAAAACAGCAAGGAAGAGAGAGGGAAGGTTGCACAAATGGGAGCCACGCTCATTGGCTACGCCCTGTTAGGAGCTGGATGAATATCTATTCGGTTTGGCACTCCCTTGGCCAACAACCCATGCTGCACAGCAACATCCCCCATAAAACAGCTGAACCACGAATGCTCATCCAAAATACCAGGAAGACAGAGCAGGATTTGGTTCCTGCAGTGCAGGGAGTGGAAACCAAACACAAGAGAGGTGTAATGACATGTCCCTGGCCACAAGTCAGCCAAGAGCTTTTGACCAGTGAGATGTCATGGGCTGCAGCTCAGGAATGTTCTCCCAGTTTCATATGGACAAATTTTGGCTCACTGCTTAATCCGCTTTCCCTCTCATCATTTCTGCCTTGGTGATACCTGAACCACTCAGCTTGGGAGGGCAAAAATGTGCAACGGGGAGCCGAGACTCCAAAGGAGTAATTTTTCTTTCAGAAATATGCTTTTCTCTCATTTTGTATCAAGCATGAAAACAGCATCTCAGTAGCCTTCTGCGTATTTGAATAGAGGTTAATAAATTACTCTGCTTGAAAAACGTCCATATGTTTCAGACAGTGAGCTTCTGCTTGGAAGTTTCTTTAAAATCTGTTGTCACACTGAGAGAATAAAACCAACTGTTGTTCAATTTCCCTCCCCTGCCCCCATGGCAACCTCTCAGGCACTGAATAAGGACCCAAAACTGACCATGGGCCCAGCTTCACTTTGGGTGAACACCTTGGGACAGTGGATGTATTTCTGTGCCCAGCAGAAGGACACCAGAGCGCTCCAAGCACCTTGTCCCATCCTTGCTGCCCACTCCTGGCAAGTCCACCCACTTTCTCCTGCTGTGCTGTGGATGTGGTTACAAAGATGAACGTCCCTGGGGTGATGAGATGGAAATGTGTCTTACATTCACTAAAATGGGTTCCACAGTTGAAAGAAAAAGTGCTTTAAACTGAGGATAACATCATTAAAGTTGATTATGACAAAAACTCCAATCCTTCATTGATTAATTTCTTCTCAGCAGGCACTGCCCACTCACTGAAATCAGTATTTTTAGTAAAACATTTAAATTTTTTGATACAAAATCAAATACTTGTTATTTTTGGTTTTAATATTTTAGGTGGTTGAAAAAGTCTGCATTTCTGGTAGCATCTTGATTTAAAAATAAAGTTTAAAAGCAAAGCAAGAGCTTAAAATCCAAACGGGGCCAATTCTTCTTTCATTTCCTGTTTTCTTCCATTTGAATTTTATCTCTGCCTCAGACTTTTCACATATTTTTATGATTTCATAATCATATTTTCCCTTTAAAAACGAGTTTCTTGTTACTGGAAGAACATCCTCAAAATCACCAGAGAGAAACTTACTGCCAAACACTACTGGAAAAATAATTATCCTGACTACACAAGGCACTGTCAAGCAGAGTCAAGGTGAAACTCCTTCTCATGAAGAGAAGCAACAAAAGATTTAGGGAGTTCACCTACTCAATACGATAGAAGACAGTGTTTTTGCTACTTTTCCTCTGAATCTTTCAGTTATCCTAGGTGTTGGTTGTACCGCGCCTCTGTAAAATACTGTGAAGCTTCAACAGCACATTCAACAGAAGTTGTCATTTCTAAAATGAGGAGCCAGTTTTCTCAGTTTCCTCTCTTAAAGGACAGAGGAGTGCTTTAAGAGAATTATATACTGAATCGAATGCAGAAAGCCTGTGACTTATGTACAAACCACCCCAGACCAAACAGGAGATACTGTTACTAATAAACTGTAAATAAAGGGGAAGTGGCTTTTTCGATTTCCCAATTAAGCAAGATAATACTTCCATCAATTATGTTTTTATGTGACATATTCCCAATATGGATGTAATAAACGGTATTATGCCTCCTGGTTAACAACTCAAAGAAAATCCATTTAATTGTCCCTGCCCTTGCACAAAATAACACCCGTCATCTGTAAACCATTCCCTAACTTCTACACGACCAGTATGTTTCTGGAAGCCCAGCTCAGCTTTACATAACATTACTCACTAATTAGCAACTTCTAAACACCAATCTGACACCACTTCTCTGCTCAGAGAATATTCTTCCCTCCAAAGCAAAGGGATTATCCCAGCCTCACGGAAGTCCCCAGGGAAGGCAGTGCCTTTGCAGTTCCTGTTCTGATGGCCACAGGATTGCAGACTGAGGTGCATGGGGCTCCTGCAAATGGCAGCTACAGGGTCTTGGCTGGTTTTCCCCTGGGAGAGCTCCAGTGCAGGGCAGAGAGACAGGTGGGAGAGCGTTGGTGAGGTTCACCCTTTGGGGGCACTTGACAGCGCTTTGGTAAAACAGCAGAAAACCCAAAGTGCTGCTGCTGAAGGGCTGCAGCAGGATCCAGGCAGCTCATGCACAGTAACTGAATCGATGCAGATGAATGGAAAGGCAAGTAAAAAACCCCGCCCCAACTCGACCAAACAACTGAGCTGCAGAGGAGAAAAACAAAAGTGAAGCCTCCCATCTCTTGAGGGCAAAACAGGAGAAAGGTCTGTCCACTTTTAGCTACAACCTCCATCCAGGCCTTCTCATCATCCTCCATTGTGTTTCAGGGCATTATAGTATAAACACATTCTTCATGTGTTTTTCCCAGAGCCGTTTGTCTCCTGGCCACCTGTTCTGCTCTGTATAAGCAACATGCTTTAGGTACTCAGTGCTTAGCAGCTATTTGTAGGAGCTCCCCATAAGTCACAAAACACTTTATCCCTAAATTTCATCCTGCGCATCCCTATTTCATTTAGGTTGCTGCTTTGCATCAAAACACAGAGTGGCTGGCAGCTGCAACCTCATCCATCTCCCCGACATGGGCTCTGACCATGTTGCCTGAATATGCTCCTAAGTTTGATGATTACACCTTTATTTCAGTGCAGGATGAAATGACTGAACATCCCAGTTAGACCCCAAATCCTTGAAAAAAAGCTCTTAAATTTTTCAGAAGCCAGGTGTTCATGTATTCTGGCCAGGAAGCTTTTGGATGCTCCACTGAATGGCTGTACCTCAGGCCAGCAGCAGCAATGCATCCTGGTCCTCCGGTTGAGGGTCTCAAAGGAGCAGATGGTCACCAACAGTCAGCCTGTATGCCTGACACAATCTCCACTGAAAGACCATGGCTGCTGCTTTGGAGGATGCCCAAGCCTGCTTTCAGACCTCATGGTTGTAATCTCCTCAGCTACAAACCCATGAAACATGAAGGGACAAAATTTTGGTAGTTTCTCCATTCCTCTCCAACAGTGATCTCTGAAGACCAAATGTGATGGGAGCCGGGACCATGCTGGAGGCTGCATTGTTTGACCACAGACACCTCTTCACGAACAAGATCACCGGCGCCTGATGCTTGCAGTCCAATGGGTGACTATTTTCCCCACATGGAATATACCATGCTGGGCTTGTGATAAACAAGCTAACATGTACCTGTTTCTACATTTTAATTTCATTTGGGTGGGTGGTGAGAGAACATCTCAAAAGCAGAGCGAACAAAGGTCACCACCAATTTCTATTCCTCAAAGCTTTGTAGAGTGGTAAAAAAGAGAAAAACCCCTATTATTTCTAAGGCAGGTTGCTTCTCCTAATTAATGAGTCAGCTCTGCTAATAAAGATTACAACAGGGCATGAAAGCAGTGCTGAAGATGGGAGTATTTATGCAGGTCAGTGGGGGTTTTCCTAAACATTTTGATTACAACTTTAACTGCACTAAAACACATGCAAAAACCCATCATTAAATTTAAACAGCCTGATGATATGTGGTACCAGACTAAGAGAACTGCAAATAAATTGCTGTAATCTGCCATACTGTCACTTACTCCTGCTCCTCAGCAGCCATAATTGACTAATAGGATAATAAAGTGGCAGCTATGAATCTGAAGGCTCAACTCCATTGTTTTGAACACCCTTGAGGAGAAAATATTCCAAGTCAAGAAGACGAAGCAGTCTAATCACAATCATATCCCCAGATTCAACTTATTTTAATACTCATCTGGACTCCAGGATTACTCTGTGTAAAATGTGATGCCATCCTGATCTTGCAGGGTGACAAGTGCCCAGGCAATGCCCTTGTTCCAGAGAGTCGCCTGCATCTCCTGCTGCCCTTTGCCGAGCAAGCCTGTGAAGCCACAGCAAGAAGCACCCCCTCTGGCTGAAGAGCTAAGTGAGGGACCTTGAGTTTGTGCAGCCTGGCTTTGTCTCAACCAGGGCAAACACCCTTTTACTCCACAGAGGCCACTTTCACCTGATTCTGTGACCAGAGAACGAGCAGCAATCCCATTCTGCACAAGGGTTACTACTGGGGAGCCAACCTCACACTCGTTTCATCAAGTAGATCTGCCGTGTGAAAATGATTCTGGTAAGCTAGGACATGCTGTATTGATGCCTGGACAGATTAGGAGGATCCACTCTTCAGTGCTGTTCACAGAAGACTATTTGAGGGGCTAAGAGCAAACAAGTTATTTTTCAAGCAGAGCAGAGGCCAATCTGGATTACAGAAATTGCCTTTTTGTTATCACAGCACTCCAACCCATCCTGTAGTCATCCTACAGCTGGCATCAAAGCTCAGACACAGACCTCCCACAATGTGTGTGTGTACATGCATGAGAGCTGGATCACGGGAAACATCCTCACCAGCACTCAAAATCCTGAGAGACAAAAGCCTGGGGTAAGATAAGCGGATGTGATAAGGCCACATGGGTACCAGAGCAACCCCTCACACCAAGGAAGTCTTTCAAAGAGCTAAACTGCTTCCTGGTGTAAATGGAAAGCCAGTGATGAGAAATGAATAAGCAAACTGACCTCCAGGGTAGAGCAGTATCTGTACTTCTGCAGCCAAACATTCTCTTCAACACAGCTTGGTGCAGGACGGAAGGCTGGAATTGGTGCCAGCCCTCCATCTCCCACGGCTTCCCTCCCTGCTGCTCCAGCCTGCGTGCCAGACAAGCACTTTATTGCTTTTTCCCCCTGCCCTTTGCCTTTCCCAGACATCAACAACTGATTTAGTCTCTTCCTTATGGGGAATAAAACGGAGCAGCGGGGCAGCACTGCCGCGCTCTGCAGCAGGGCTCCCCACAGCCAGTCAGCCGCTGCCAACGCTGCATTTCACCCTGAACCCACGTCACTTTGACCATCAGCCCGGGTAAGAAAAACACAATAGAAAACTCTCCACTCATTTCACAGGATTTGTTTTTAAAATCTGAGGCACTGGTGCCAGTTTGGGCAATCAGTCTCACAGAACCCCATTACCTCCCACTCCTTGCCCTCAGCAGCCATAGAGCTCTTGCTGTGATCGAGGGCATTGTTACTCCACAGAATGCATGCATCTTACTCCAGATCCTTCAGGAAAAGCATGTTTTGCAGCACTGCTGGAGGAGAGGAGAGCCTTGCTCTATCAGGGCACCTCCAGACTATCAAAGACAGTGTCTACAAAGGGGTGGACCTTCAGAAAAAGGAAAAAAACCCGGCAAGCCTCAAAAAAGCAATGTCGGTCCATGATCAACAGGGAGAGAAACAAACACAGATGCCAGAAAAAACCAGCCACAAATAGGATTCCAGAATCAGAGATGAGATTTCTCTGAAAGCACCCAGGGCTAAAAATCCGGATTAGGAACTACTAAAGGTGCTTTTTTACTTTTTCTTTTAAGGACTTAGTTCCCCTTATTTAAAAGTAAGGATTAACTCTCAATTTGAGCCAGAGCCTTTAACCCTACCTAACAACAGAGCTGGAAAGGACTGCTGTTTATCCGAGATGCAGTCTGTTTACAGCACAGCATGTTAAAGCAATTAGGCGTCCTTAAAGATAAAATACTTCTGCACAGAACACCATTAGGTCCATTTGAGCATGCAGTGTCAGCAAGTAAAAGAGTATCTTTGACTCAGTGCTCTGAGAAAGCTTGAGCCTGGGTAATAACTTTTGTTTAATAATGCAAATTATAGAAAATAATGAGAACATTTGCATGCTTCCTCAACAAAGAGGGGCATTTCAAAGTCTCAGGGACCAGCCTAGGCAATAAGAAATGTTCTTGTTCTCATGTGTCAAACTGCTCTGCTTTTCCTCCTTCCTGCTGACCAAAGGGTTTCATGCTGGAAATGCTAATCACGCTCGCGTTTGCCATAGTTCACCCTCTTGTTCTTCTTGTCTATAGAAACCTGCAATTCAACCAAATCACCATCAACCACGGTATTCACCAGAGCACATCTATATGCCCACACATGCTTTACCCAGGAACACCTCCACACATCCACATGCATGAATCATCACAGAATTCAGGGCAATGGGCAAAGGCTGAAACCTCCGAAGTGTTACGCTAAAGAAGATGAATCCTCTCGTTTTTCTCTCTGCTGCCAAGTTCTTAGCTTTACACTCCCATCCAATCATCAGATTAAAAAGCTTAGTTTGCACAAACTTTGAAATTGAGCTCATTTGAGAGTCACAAGATTAGAAGCCAAGGGTGCCTTCCACTGAGGCACAGACACTGCCTGAACAGGCTAAACAGTAATTAAGAAAACCTGAAAACAAAGAGGCAAAATATTTTTCAAGGCCTGGACAGGAATGCAAACAACTGGACTAATAATATACAAGTAAGAAATTTAGGGGCCCTAAACCAGCCCAAGAACACTGCTCTGGACTAGCACAAGCCACCTGAGAAAGCCTTTTCAACAAATATATGGGTATGCTGGTTTTGGCTGTAGTAGAGTTAATTTTCTTCACAGTGGCTAGTATGGGGCTGTGTTTTGGATTTGTGCTGAACACAAAAGTTGATAATAGAGAGCTGTTTTTGTTATTGCTGTGTAGGGCTTACACACAGCCAAGGCCTTTTCTGCTTTTTGTACTGCCATACTGGCAGGGAAGTTGGGGGTGTCTGGGGGATTGGGAGGAGACACAGTCAGGACAGGTGACCCAAACTGACCAAAGGCATAGTCTAGACCATATGACATCATGCTCAGGATATAAAGGTGAGGGAAGAAGGGAGAAAGGGGGACATTTGGACTGATGGCATTTGTCTTCCCAAGTCACCATTACGCATGATGGGGCTTTGCTCTCCTGGAGGTGGGTGAGCACCTGCCAGCCCATGGGAAGCAGTGAATTAACTCCTTTTTTTCCTTTGTTTGCATGTGTGGTTTTTGCTTTCCCTATTAAACTGTCTTCATCTCAACCCACACATTTTCTAGCTTTTACTCTTCCAATTCTGTCCCCAAACCCACTGGTGGGGAGTGAATGAGTGGCTGCCTGGGGCTTGGCTGTTACCTGGGGTTAAACCACAACAATGGGAAAATCAAGGTGGAAGACGCACTTTGATGATAAAATCCGGCATAAGGTTTCCTAGTACCATAACCCACACACAACATCCACACACCACAAAGATGTCATCCAGTACCCACTGAAATTCGCTCAAAAAATTTCTAATAAGCTTTGACTGGTACTGATCCCTCTCCTGCTCTCCTGAGCAGCTCACAGGCCCAAATGCAGATGTCTGCTACCTTTTCAGGCTTCCCAGGGTCTTCTCCCCAGCCTCCAGCTGCAGCTCCAAAAGGCTGCAGACATCCATCGCATCCTGAACTACATATGCCAGGCCTGGGAAGATGCCTTAGATGCATTTTGTCTGCTTGTGGTGCCTGGATCCCTCTCTTGGGGTCCACATGGTGCTGACAAGGAAGCAAGGCTGTGCAGGTACCTTTAAACCCAGCTGGTGCTGTGCTTGGGCTGTCCAGAGGGTAACGGCTCCACTGTGATTGACACATGATACCCTCATTAAAACAGCACGGGGCTCTGAGAAATCTTCCCTTTCAATTGTATCTGTGGACACCACAATGTTGTTGGGATGCTGAATACCTGGAGAAAATACAAATCTGGAATTGTTTTAAAGCCCCAACACCCCACCAATGTCTCAGGATTTGCAAGTCAAGTAGTTCATTCATACTAATACTACTTGTACACAACAAGATGCCTAAAAAATTACTGTTTGTTTTTAAACAATCTTGCTGTATTACTCCCCATGACTCTTCTGACAATGTAGGATGTGAAGGTTTTCAAAAATGCTGTCGAAAAACTTAAAATTTCATTTGTAAATGGACAAGAAACAACAACGTGTAAAAAATAAAGACTCCAGTTTTTCCATTTCACCTATGCTATTTATTTACAATAGAAAGCTCTGCATTACCTGCTAACTCTGTCTGTATTACAGGGCCAAAAAAATTAATGAATAGTGCTTTTTAGACCTAAAATAATGACAGTGATCAGCTCAGAAGACAGTGTGGGAAATGATTTCTAGGCAAAGTCCTGATTTGCTTTGTTACACAGGGGAAAAAAACACAGAAAACCTAAAACTCTATTACATTTTCCCTAATCTATATTAAACTTTCTGCTGGATAATAGGGTCTTCGAAATGATCCTAAAACATCTTTTGAATAAGAGGTCACTTGCCTGTATATAGAGCTATCTGAATGCATTTATGCTGATGTAATATGCACTCTCCCACTACAGAGGAAAGGTCGCATTCAGGGAAAGCACTTATCAAGATTAAATTTACATTTTCTGAAATTGTCAAG
The DNA here is from genome assembly GCA_013398055.1 of Ifrita kowaldi. Lineage (NCBI taxonomy): Eukaryota > Metazoa > Chordata > Aves > Passeriformes > Cinclosomatidae > Ifrita > Ifrita kowaldi. Next base: position 360,889 of record VZRS01003578.1, read on the forward strand.
AAGTGCTTTTTATGAAGAACAACTGCAGAAGCTGCACTCACATTTAGAAATACTGCAAAAAGCACTTTCTGAATTAAGCTTTACTACTCCTGAACCTGACAGAGCTGGGAAACCCACAAAGGGACTGATTTACAGTTTTTAAAGAAATGTGTTGATGTCTTTGAGATTAAAAACGATATAAAAATTAATTTGGAATATAACTTAAATGAGAGTTTCACAGACTGAACTGCACACTTAGATACATCTCAGACTCAAGATCTTTACATGCATGTATATATGCTTGTATATTAGCAAGAACCAAGCATCTTTACTGTTTTCTGTAGGTCTCAACACAGCAAAAATACATTTCTTATATGAGAGTTTGCACTTTTACATTAGAAATGTGTGCATGTTATGCACTGGAAAAGCACATGCAAGAAATTCCTGAGACTGAAGAAAAAAGGGTTCCCAAGTTATATGAACCACAGCTTTCTCTTAACACAAAAGACCAAAAACTAAAACAATTCCAGTAAGGCTCAGCAGCCATCTCCACAGCTTCAAGAATTTGCACTTTGAACTAGAATCAAATCCTGCCAAGCCTGATGAACCAACAGCCCTCAAGGACTTAAGGCATCAACAACTCTCTTCCTCTCTCCTTCAGCACACACATCTGAAATGAGGGTTACATTCTCCTTTTGGATACAGGGGAAGTTTATACCTACAGCAGCATTCATCAATGAAAAAAAATACACTCTCAGGTTTAGGAGTGAAGTTAGATTTTGCAGACGACATTAGCAATGTCATTTGCCAAACGGGTTGTTGCCACTCAAAATTTCTGACCACGTGAAGAGATTTATTGGACAAATTAATCCTTCCTGCTCTGTGCTCTGAAATATCAACAATTTGTCTGAGTTACATTCTGCACTGAACCTTTTCTGGTGTCTTATGAGAAATGAGTCTGGTATGTTTAGTCCAGTTGCCGGAGAGCTAATATTTCTGCACCACAAAAATTATAACCCCAGTTATTGTTCCCCTCGCTGGCAATTCTCAGCAGAGACCTCAAAGATTGAATGTGCCTCAAACCAGAAATGACTAAATGGTGGAAACAGCCAATTTTCAATTGCAGAGAGCATTTCTGTTGCCATCAACAGACTCAAGATTTTGCTTCTTTCGAGAGGAAGAACCCCAAGCTCGAGTTGAAAGAAAGACTGAAGGAGCTTACTGCACTGCTGCTGTTCTGGGACTCCATATGCTTCCTAGAAATGTCAATAATTATCTATTATTGAAAAGAAGCTAAAAGATGTAGCTTAAAAGCATTCTCATTTTGATTAATTCCTGCCACTTGTAGGCAGTTAGTCATTAAACATTTAGACTAGGAAAAGGTAATTTTTTGGAGATTACTATTACATTTGCAGAGGCCTAGTAAACAAGGTGCTGCTTCATTTTTAACTGTCACACTTTTTCACTAGATATTTTTTCAAAAAATATAAAAAATTAGTGTGCTAGATTACCAACAATTTGGTTCACTGAGATGGCTTTATTCTTCTCCTCTGATTTCTTAATGCAATAAAGATAGCCTCCTGTGTTACTTTAAGAACTACATCACTTCAGTGCCAAAGCCAACAGTAACAAACACAAAGACCAAGCTAGTGTATTTCTTTCAATGCATATGCATACATATATCTATCTCTATCTCCCTCTATTTCCATATCTATATATATTGCTGAAGAATACAGCAGAGCACTCTCATCAGATAGCTCCCCTTAGCTCTAAAAAAAATCATTCCCCAAACGTTCTTTCTTGGCCGAATTTTGTTTACCTTGATGAATATTCTATAAAAGGTGGTATTTTTTGCCTTTTCTCCCAAGGCAGAGAAGAATCAAAGAAACTAAAGAACAAGAAGAGCCCCTTCCTGACTCACAATAAAAGCTGATCATTCCCACAGCCTTTCCTTCTTGCAAACAGCATCCTGCTTTTTCCAGCCTGCATGAACGTCTACCCTGATCTTCAGTAAGGAACCAACACTGACCTCCAGTATTAACTGGAGGACAGTAACACTTCAACACAATGGAAAAATAAAGCAGGGTATCCCTAAGGGACAAGATGAAACCTACTGTGCCCCGTGACGGTGGCCCAGGGCTGGAAGCATGATGTGTTGGAGTACAACCACTGGGACCATATCACCACAGCACCACCTTTCAGATAGGCTGCCTCTGAACCTGCAGCAGTGCTTTCCTGAGTACTTCTACACCTCAGCCACTAACACAGGTAGGAGGTATTTAAGATTGACTACATTGTTGAGCCACTATCAGGTATTTCACGCATTGTCTTCCAGAAATCTGGCAGGGGAATTCTGTGCAAAGGATGATAACATCTGCTTCTTTACATGGTAGTCTGACTTTTCAAGATGATAAATTTGAACTCTCTTCTACCCTTTCTTTTCTTTCCTTGAAGACCCAGCATATCACAAAAATCAAGGCTGACCACCTCAGGTTTATTCTGCTATGCATCAAATAAAACCTTTATCAGTGGCCAAAATGAAAGGAAATTCAGGAAGTGGTATTATCACAAAAGTTGCTCATTTGTTGAGTACATACGAAAGAAATGAATAAAAGCACAGCACCTGTGGGTCAGTATTGTATCCCTCCTCCAAGCTTGCAAACAGGCACTGTGAAAGTGATTCAAAATCATATCAAGATGATGTTTAGTGCCAAACACTACCACAGACCTGTTCACCCCTCCAAGACTGCTTGCACATATGACCCCCTCAAGAGTATCCTGCATTAATATCATCTTCCCTCTGCATAAAATATAAAAAAATCAAAGTTCTCTGCATCCCGCACAAGCCTGAAAATACTGTAAGTCATTGTAGGAAGAATTAACACTCCATCAACACTCATAACTACAGTACTCATAACTGTAGAGCAGAAGACATATGAAGATTGAGCCCAACCAATTTAACTGCTCTACAGTCTCCAACGTTGCATGGAGCTGAGAAATTGGACCCTAAACCTCTGCCATTAATTCAAAACAAAAATTCCTTTTCTGTTACAGAAATAATGGCTGATTTATAGTTAGAGAAAATAAAGTTGGCAGGTTTAGTAACTCCTCCAAGGTCACGTAAAGTCGGTGGCTGGGCAGGAACCAGCTGGTGGAACCCAAACATCTGTCTGCTCCCAGTCAACAAGGAATTCACTTACTCTGGTGAGCACACCAGAGGGCTAGAAAGTCTGTTCTCTCAAAGCTAGCAAGTCGTAACATATTTCTCTCCCTTTCCCCCTGACCTGAGAAAAACAAAAAATACATATTTTGGATACTTTCCTCCTTGCAAGCTCACTATGATGACTGCAAAAGAGCAAAAGTAGGGAGAAAAAAAAAACATCCCAAAAACAATATTAAAGACTAAGGTAATCTTTAACTACTTAAGGATTGGGAGCAGTTAATGGTGGTTTGGTAACACAGGGCAGAAACCCCTAAATACTGCTGCTGAAGGGCTGCAGTGGGATCCAGGCAGCTCAAAAGCTAAACACAGCTCATTACTTGAACACTCAATCCCAGAATGACTTCAAAACTTACATGCATGGACATACGATGCTTTCTAAAAAAACCCTGGAAAAGCCCTTGGCAAAGGGTGATTCCCTTGTCTCTTACTTGTGCCCGCCTGAAAGAATGAGACAGAAAATAATAGCTGCCTCCCTGCAAACAAGTACTGCTGGGAGTGCTGGAAACAGCCAGCGACCAGAGGTTAATTTTTTATTAATTAGAGCACAAAGCATCCTGGCTTATCCCTCATTAGGCATCTCCAGGCAGTTTGGCTTGGCTAAGCAGAGAGTCAAGGGAGGCAATAGGCACCCTGTGACAAGGCTGTCGTGCAGATAGCTGATCACCCCTGCTCCACGAAGGCTTCTTCAACCAGGACGTGGCAAATTTGATCAACAGCAGCTTCTCAGGCTGGATAAAGGCGATCCCAGTGCATTGCTCGCTTTGTTGTCTGACAAGGCTCCTGAAATCTGAGCCTGCAGCAACAAACACCATCCATTTCAGCCAGGCTGGTTTTATTTTTAATAGGTGGGGAGGGAGAAAGCACCAGGGAAGGCAGGCAGGAAAAATCACCAGGAAAGCAAGCAAAGAGAGAAGAGAGTGAGAGTAGGTATTGCAGATTCATACATTTAAATATAACTCTATTATCTCTGATCCACCAGAGCTCAGGGTCTCAAACTGAAGATTAGAAAAAGCTAACACTGTGGAAATGAACCTTGTGGGGCAGGTGCACTTTGAAATATATAGCACCAGGAGTGACCAAACTTGATAGTTTTCTTCTTTACTGCAAAACAGACTCCCAGCATGGAAACCTTAAACCCCTCTAGATCATCCCCATATCCTGGGAAGTCAGCTGGAAATCTCCAGATGAGAGAAGAACATACAGTGCCTGTGTGTACATTGCTGTGTATCCTTTCCTCACCATACACTGCAGATAAGGAATGCTGCTTTCCCCAGGACGAGTTGAGGGGAGGTGTGTGTCTGTCCCCACGTGCACATTCACATGCCAGAGTTTCCTCTTTTTTCATTTCTTCTTCTCGTTTTTCATTTCTTATTCTCCTGGGAAGACAGCTCAGACAGTGTCTGGCCTTACCCACAGAAAAAGCTCCTTGTTCTTGTCAAAAGCAGTGCCGGGAGAATGGCAGCACAGGCAGCACGGTATTTTAACTCTTCCTCATAAAAACGGATGAAGACTGGCAGGAGAGCATTAGTGCTGGCACAGGTTATGCACAACTCACCAACATTATCCACATCTTTCCAAATCAGCTGGTATTTTATTTAAGTGTCAGCCAAAACATTTTTATTTGCAATTCTTAACAGGAGACTGTCAAATGATACTTGCAACATGGCAAGACATCATATCAAATTAAGGACAGTTTGAAATTAATCACCATTTCTAAATGGACTCTTCAGCAAGCTCAGTGTTACTATCTACTGCTGGTTTTGCCAGGTACAGGCAGTTTCAGTCCTCAGCCGTCCTGTTCAATTACTGTGTTTTGGATTCAGCTGCATTGCATCTGCCTGAAGATCAAAGCATGCTTTTCAAAAAAATTACAAAACCCTAAATTAAGTAAATAAATGCATAAGCTGAAGTTGGAACTATCTAGGAAATATACCCCAGAGTGAAGTCAACCAGCAGTAGAATTAAAGCTGATTTCTAGATTGAGATTTCTTTTAAATTGGAAGTATTTTCAAAGTGGGGAGCTGAACCATTGGGATGCAAAACCAAGTATCTAGTTCTTTAAATGACTTTAAAAGGTAACTTCAAACATCAGAGCCCATAACTGTTCAAGTATTTTCAGAAAATTCACTGAAAACTCATCAGTATGCCTTTTATATGCTATACTGTAGCCCAATATGGAGGCAATAGCCATAGGTATCGCATTTGCATTTTTATACAGACATTTACATGAATAAATGAAGTGTTTTGTATGTCTGGATTCCCACTTAGGCACAAATCCCTGTTTCCAAGAGCACATTTTCAGAAGCATGCTGAAAACAGAGCCCTTAAACAATGCCTTGCTGCAGCAGCCTTCCCCCAACGTGGCAGTGAGCTTGCAATTTTAAACTCATTTTTCCTCTGTATCTCCAGAGCTCTGCAAGACCCTTTGAGGATTTTAAACCCCTACAAGCATGCCTGTTTACCATGGCAATGCTACAGCTGACTGCAAATTCATTCCCTTGCAAATGATCCTCTTGGCACCACATTTTGGAATTTGCTCCATCATTTCCAGAGGAGGTACACTGAAACCTATGGCAGCATCTAGGCACACGTACCCTGCGTATTTTTAGCTCATTAGAAACTCAAGCAATTAAAAAAAAATCGAAATGGGGAAGGGGGAAAATGGACCGTGGGAGAAAAGGCGATTAACCAAAATATTCAGACTCTCTGCAGGAAGGCTCACTTCAGTTGCAGCTTCTCCCAGATAGATGGTGAGAAGGAACTGCCAGGGATTTCACACCCTAATCAGTCTCTGGGGAAGTCTGCTCCCACAGCAACAGACATGGGCTCTGGTCCTGGGTCTGCTCTGAATTTCCTGTGGGACTGGGAGAGTTATTTAAAATTTGTAGTGCTTCAGTGTTTCATTAATTCATCAGTGGGTCAAATCACAGTTTAACATCAGTTCCAGTTTCTAAAAGGAATCTATTCCATTCAGAAGTCAGTGGTACACACTCTACTCACTATGAGACAAAAGGAAAAAAGAAATCCCCCATGCCATTATTAAAAAAAACCCCAAATACCCGCACCATCCCTTGCTGAAGCACTGCCTTTTGCTAAATCCTGTGAAATGGTATGATGAGCTATTTGTTTCCATCCCCAAAGAATTCCCCTTAAAAACTCCGCAGCTCAGTTGCAAAATCTTTATTTCAAACCTTTGGAAAGCTGGATTTTCTGAAGGACACCACAACCTTCACTCTCCCCAAGCCCTGCAGTCCTCCTGCAGCAGGAAGTGTGGCCAGGGGAGCAAGGGGCTGGAGCCCACAAAAGCCAAGCAGAGCTTGGAAAGAAACCCCAAACCCACTATTCCCTTAGTGCACATGTGTTTTTCTCTTCAAGTTGAATCCCCTGCTCGCTGTCTCTGAGGCTAAAGTTAAAAAACCTATAAAGTGTCTAAGGCACTCCTTCTATTTTAAAGGTTCAGACATTAAACTATTTGGTGAACAACTGCTTTCAGGCGTAAGAACAGCAGATGAATCATTATTTTTATCAAGTTCTGTATTTAAGGCAAAAGTCCCCTATTGGAAAAGAAGACTGCAGAAAGGCTGGTTTTGTAGATACAGCAGCAGAAGGTAATACTACTACTCTGCCATGAAAAGACACCACAAAATACTTAGGCCTATACCCTGAAGTCCCTCTCTCTAACAGCTCCTCATCTGAAGATGGTGCTCAAGGTGTGCCCACCAAAAGGTCCTGCTCTACCACTGGAGCTTCAAGGCCTGGGTTTCCTCCCTCCATAAAAAAACCCAAAGGTAAAGCTTCCAAAACTGTTCAATGTCTAAGGCCTCGTTTGTTTTCTCCCCAAGGAGATTGGCAGGGTGCTTCTCCTCCAACCCAGCCTGCATGCAGCTCATCATCACTCGATTTTTTTTCCCCTTGCTCCTGCTGTGCTCTGAGCTGGATAGAGGCAAACTGAAAAAACAGCTCAAATACTGCTTGCATGGTACAACTATTACCAAATTCTCACACCTCCTCTGTCAGGTATGGCAGAGCACATCTTCAAGCTCACGTTCAGATGGTGCAATGAAGGACCAGTGGTCTTCAACACACTCCAACATTATGACAGCAGCCACAGATGGGAGCATGTCTCAGCAGTGATGAAGGGGGCATTTCAATTCTTGTTAGTTCAATCATATTAAGCTTAATGGAAATGAAAAACATGCCTTTTGTCCACCAAACAAAGGCATCAGACAAGCTGGGGCTGCTGTCTCAGCTCTTTTAGAGTTTTTCTTACTAGTGTGTGTATATACAGTAAGTCTGGACTCCTCTCTCTACCCCTTCAGTGTCCACATACAGTACCTGAACCACCTCTCTTTTTCCTGTCATTATAGTGGGTGGAGGAGCCCACACCTTACTGGGCTATGATGCAACTTGACTGCTGTTTGCAACATGGGATGAATTTCTGGAGGAATGCAGCACTTCCATTAAACTGTTCCGCAACTGGAAGCCCCATGACTCGAAAGCTGTTTTCGTACTTGGCTCTTCTGTGGAATGGAAATTTCTGTAACAAAGGTAAAATCATCAACCACACCAAGAACTACTGCAATGCACACTCATGCTATGGCTTTTCAAGTCTTATTCCAGTGGTCCTTATGTAGGTTGCCAGGACAAAATCTGCATGGCACGGAAAGAGAAGTGCAGAGAGAAGAGCCTGTGATCCAGCCCACTTCATACCTGGTCTACCCAAAAAGGTGAGACTTACTTCTCTGCAAAGTACCTGGAAGAAACACCAGCGCTGCAGGTCCACCCACCTGGGGCAGCAGGGTTGGGGGGTTTCCTGTCCAGAGGAGCACACATGAGGAGCTCAAGCCATACCCCAAAGACCAGATGGAGCGTTTCACCTGGCTAAAGACTAGAGTTGGTAAAAGGCCGCACAGCACTACACTCCTAACACAAAAAATACAGATGCTATTGAATGTGCCAATAATGAGTTGAAAACACAGTTGTGCTGGAAAACAATTAAGGCTGCTGAAATGCTCCAATGATTTGTAGGCCCAGTAATGCCAAGCCCTTTCGAACCTTTCATTAAAAAAACACCTTCTCCCACACAGTTGAACAGGAAACAGTGCCTTCAGACACTTGGCATTAGCCACCAGGAGGCAGGCAAATCTAAACAAGTTCATGTAGGCACAGAATTAAACCTGACAGCCGTACTACTCCTCGGCAAGCAAACAATATGACCAAAGGGAAGCGGTGAAACATCCCCCATTTGTACAGCCAAGCTTAATTGTAAGCAAAAATCCTTCCCAAAAAAACCTATTGAGAACTGATGGAAACCAATGACATGGCCTGTCAGTGCAGGAGGCATCATGTGCTTTGCCTGGTGCCTCTGCTCCTGGGGGAGTCTTAGGCCAGTGGCCCTGGGATTCTGTGTGAACTTGCTGAGCAAAGCCACATTGGCAAAGGACACCCCTGCTCTACTGTCCCAGCCCAGCCAGGAAAGCCGAGGAGGAAGAAGCCAACCTGCCCCACGTCCTCCAGGACTTCCTGGAGAAATGGGTTACAGCTAAGGCTGACCTGCAAGCATGGAACACCCAAAAAATCCCTGAAAATGTCTACATATAATTAGGAAAATGCCAAGAACTACGGTGTGTAAATCACAGGTATCTCTACAAAATGCGAGGAGGCATTTTAAGGTAGCTGAATTATCTTGACACAAAGGAGTTATTTATACATAAATTACAGTAACTCTGCCCATGCTAACGAGGCTGTCATCCCTCCCTGTGATTTACCATGGTCTTGTAATGCAAAAGCTTCATTTCCCTGGCACCGGAGTGGTCATGGGACTGGTAACTCCTGCACCATGAGTGCTTCCCTCGCCAAAGGTGGTGGTGAATGCCAGGTGCATTTGCAGGTCATGGCAGTCCTGCTGGCCACCCCAAGCCCAGGGAGGCCACCCCACACAGCTGCATGAGTCCCTGACCCACGGGCTTCAGGGGCAGTAACAGCTGGAGGATGCCTGCCCTCGTCCAGCAACCAGCTTGGAGGAAATGGCATCCATACACGAGTGATTAAAATCAGGAAGACCTGGTTTAAAGCTGAAAGCTGAGCAGGAAAACTAAAACATACCTGAAGTGAATTGTTTCATTACAAACACATGAAGAATTAGCCTTGTGAGGGCATTTGTTTTTAAAAATAAGGCACTTTTTAATTTGCCCTCCAGATGAATCATGACCCATAGACTCTCTCCTACCAGATGTGCTCTGCTACCACTGGCCTGACCATGGCAGCAGCCCCCAAGCCAAGCAAAGGGAGGGAAGGTGAGAGGATGTCCCCACTGCAGGGCACAGTTTGGCTATGATTCAAAAGTGCAGCCACAGCTCCTGGCCCAAGAGGGGCTCTCCAGTTGCATCGTCCCTTCACCCCTGCAAAAACACTCTGGCTTTCCTTCCCAGACACAGCTCCTGCTCAGACTTGAATCTGCACAAATGCAGGACCTTGGTCCTTCTGCTTTTTTATCTGTTTACAAGGCAGTAAAAAGATATTTATCTCATTTTCAAAGCAGCAGTCATCCTGTGTAAGCCTGAAATTTCCAACACAGCAGTGTGCTGGCTCTTGGTGGAGGCTACAGACTAAGCCAAAATTATGGGAATTGGTGTGAAGTCTGCATTTATGCTAAGATGGAACTAGAACTTGTTTAATTAAAATACCTGATGGGGAAGTACTGGAACCAAGTAACAGCAATTAGTCAAAGCACTGAGCTTTCTCCAGCTGGATCCTGATACAGAGCAAAACTGGGCAGAAGGATCCCAATAACCCAACTGTGCACTTGGAGTTAAAGACCAGCCTCACACTTGCCCAGCTTGGGTCATCCCTCTGCTGATGCTCTGTTCCTGTAACACCCACCTAGCACAGAGATACAGGGAATGAGATGAGCCCAGATCCATCCTACAATGTGGGACCAGCTCCAATGGCAGCAGACTTTTTGGGAGAGGAGTCTGTGACATCCACGGCCACCATTCTGCTCAGCCAGCAGTCCCCTCCCAGAAGGCCACCAATCCAGCAGAAAAACAAGGAACGTAAAACTAAAAGAAGAATTTTGTCTAATCTGTAAAAATAAAGCCCACAGTGCCACCATAACCATCCACACAAACTCTTCAGTTTCCAATCTTTCCCCATATTTAATAAAGAACTAGTTTTTAAAAAGTCTCTTAAATCCCTGTAAAAAAGGAAAATACTCCCTCACGCTCAGCAGGGCTGTCCTGCTGAAGAAGATAATCCGTTTAGGAAAAACTGTAACTGTTCTTGGAAAGAAAACAGAAATCTCCTTGAGAGACTTCCACCTCATTCTCAAAACTTCTAAGTTTTAGCAACAAGGCTGCTACTTTTCTTCACTGCAGGACCCAGGAGTCTTGCTTTAACATGAAGAAAAAGGAGAAGGAAATGGCAAAGTGAAAAGAATCCCCCTCAGTTCAAAGAGAACGATTAAATTTGATTTTTTGTAAGTAAGTGTAAAAGAAAGCAGACAAATTATTTTATACTTTTTTAAATGCCTTCGAACTGTGACGAGACAGTCTATATGCTAAAGCCTGCTACTAGCAACAAACATGGACAAGAAAGAGGACTCATTTTCCCTGGGAGGGCTGGCTGCCTTTCTAGTGGTACTTAGGAAACCACTCTTGACCAGAAGCTCACCAGGGTATTTCTTGGCTGACAAGGCTGTTGCAAATTGAATTGGAATAATGCTAAATGAGGGGGAATCCCTTTGGTTGCATTGCTAACAGAAGCTAAAAGAAAATTATCTATTTACACCTTCATGCAACATCCTCTCAAATCATCTGAGCACAAAGGTAATCAGCATTTGCCAGTGATTGCTGCGTTGCATGGCTCATGGCAACCTCACATTGGCCTCATGGGTTATATCATATGCTTCAGAGAAGAAACAATTATCACTGCAAGCCTAAACAAGTCGAATAAATATGTGACCAAGCACCTGCACTGCTGTCCAGCAGGTTTATGAAAGCAGAGTAATTGTTACTGTCAGACCTTGGAGGCATAGAAAAAGAGGACAAAAATGCACAGAGGTAATTTGATACAAGGTATTTTGTATGCAAAGCAGAATGATGGTGAGTGATTCACGGTCCAAACACTTCTAGCCAGCAAACTGCATGCAAACCATGTATCTTCCTATTTTGCTGATTTGTACCCAGTGGGCGCTATCGCGACAGGGACTTTTCGAAAGAGCTGACTCTGCAAAGCAGAAACTCCAGTGGGCCAGCTTACACAAATACTGGGACACAACACTTATCTTTCTGGTGCATGTAGTGATGAGAATCCCCATTCCATCACACCACAGTGCTTGAAAGACAAGAATTAAGAGGGAAATAACGTGAAGAAGTGGGTCAGATAAGAGATAAGCAGAGCACTGCACACATTTCCTGCTGGCAGGGTAGGCACAGGACAGGGAGGCAGGAGCTCCAGATTACTAGACTCCTTTCCAGCACTGCCCATCCAGTTCCCTTTGGGGTGGTAAAAAACCTGTCAGGTGCCTTCTCCATGAGATAGTTTCCATATCCATAAAATGGAAGCAAGGGTACGCATTATTTTTGGTAAAGCTCTTTGAGATTTGTACTCTGCAAGGTTTCTACTTTGCCGTGCATATGTGCCACATGCACAGTTTATAAAGGATTTTCTGAAATGAACTGTTCCTGTTGTTATTAATACACTTCATGTGGGGTGGGGAGCGGCTAATTAGATTACAGCCTTTCAGAAAAGGACCTGATGATTACAGTGAATCATAAATGCAGTGTAAGCCAGGATAACTCCTGTAAAAAAACAAACAAAACAAAAACTAAACCAAAACCAACAGAAAGAAAAACCTTAAATGCTGCCCAGCCTGGAAAGCAGAGACGGGAGTACAGACTGCAAGACGCATGAAGTCATTTTCCACTGCTGTCAACAGCCTGCACGGCCCCAGCTGACAGAGCAAAGGTGACGTGCCTCCAGAAATATGTAGGGCAATTGAGTTTCTAGAGAAAGCCCAAGTGAGGCCACATTGTACACCACGGGAACAGGAAAAGTCTTGGAACCAGACAGCCCTGCACTTTCAAGCTGCCCAGCTGGCTGTTCAGGGCATATACCACTGGGTTATACCACTGAGGTGGCCAAGAGGATGCAGTTGGAATTAGACAGCCCAGTACTGCTGCACAACCGATGGGGAAGACATTTGGCCACCCTGACAGTGAACAGATGGGAAAACACCTCAAGCTACAGGTGTCATCCCACCCAAGATCACCTCCATGGCTCTGGAAATAAAGCTGTGTGCCAGGCATGGCATGCTCCTGCTGGGCACAGCAACACCTGAAACACCAAGAAGGAGCTGTGAAAAGCAAAGCCATGAGCTCTCTCCTACCCCAACCTCCTGTTGGCCTTAGCACGGACCCCATTTCCAGCAAGGTAACAGAACAGCCTTTAAGGCTCTGCAGGTAAAACACTCTGGGTCAAAAAATTCTCCTATACTTCTATGAGACCTGCTATATAAAGCAGTGAAGAGATGTGGGTCCCTCTCCTACTTGGTCCATGCTTTGGTCTCCTCCCTCCCCTGCTCCTGGCAGTATTTCCTTGGGCTCAGCTGGAAGAGTTGTAAATAGAAGCAGGTCGGGATGTGCAAGCTATTCAATATTTGCACCGAAAGAGGTCAGGTGCCTAGGGAACCAAAAAGGCCCATTTTCCTCCTGGAAAAGGAGCATTAGCACTCTCTTAACAAGACTGTACCCAGTTAAATTTAGCGACTCGGCACACACATTGCACAAGGTTATGCTGGCTTTTCAGAAGCCTATCTAACTTTGACATTGTCACACCTCATTTCTTTTTCATATATTTGCGATAAACCAATTTGTCATTCATGCTTGAACATCTATCCTCTGAGTCATGTCTAGGCACAAGGGTTTTTCAAGACTGGTGTCTGGGGCCATGAACAAAAAGGCCATTAATGGCAGTGGAGGCTATGGACAGTCAGAGGTTTAACTTACCCAGTTTATGAAAGTAATTTGTTTTCAGGTTATTGGTGATGATGGTGGGTATCAGAGTCACATCACAAATAAGAAGCAAGAAAAATATCAGAGACTTGAGAACCAGACTAAAAACAAAGCTGCAAATGAATGACTGTGGAAAACATTACTGAAAATATTGTATATCCTCTTTCCCAGAACAGATAAACCCATGAAAAAGAGGTCTGGAGACTGGTTCTCCTACAGTCTCTTTTTCTCATTTCCCCATTGTTTCTTAATACTTCATATTCACCAAGTGCAAAATTAGATTATGACTGGCATTTCTCTTATGTGGCTTATATTAGAGAGGGGTCCAAGCAAGAGCCAGCTGGAAGGAGAAAGGGAAAATATTTCCCAAAATTTTTCATTAAAAAAGTATCTGCTGCAAAATCCACATCTGGATTTTGCGGCTGAGACTTATCTCTATCTTACTTATTTCAATCTCTTTTATTATTTTTGCATATCTATTATTGAGTTTTCCTTATGCATATACCACTACGCATACTCAGGTTCCCAGATAATCTTGCAGCCAACAAAATCCTTTCCCGTCTAAAAGCAAGTCACTGACCCCAGTGACTCCAGCCCCACTCTGCGTATAATGCTTGCCCAGTCTCCAAGTCACCAGTTAAGCTGGATACTGCGTTACACTCCACTTTGGTTTTCTAAGTTAACCAATGCCTTTCTACACGTTGTTGGGTGGATAACCTGTTTCTTAGCAATCATGTCATTTTACTAGGGAGCAAAAAGAAATAAACCACATCTGCATACAAGTTAATTTTTTCCCTAATTTTAAGGCCTTTTATGCTGTTACACAACCTAACATTTTGGAATGGAAAGTACCATACAAACATTTAATCATACATATGAGAATACTACGTACACACATACATTTTATTTATATGGTCATATATAACTCAAACTAAATGGATGAGTTTCAGCACTATCGCTTAAACAATATCACCAGTTATTTGTGGATTTTTTTCCTCTGAATTTTCCATGAGACTGACAGTGATTGAGAACAACTGCACCACCAAGGTCTCCTTGTTAATGGATGTGTCAAAATCCCAGAGGTAAAAGTAGTGACTGCAGCTCTGCACATTACACTGCATTTCTCTTCCATTTCACAGCACAGAGCTGAAGTTATTTTTTAAGCCATATGCTTTTGCTATACTTGCAACCTACAGCCAACACTATACTTCCAAGTGCATGAGTAGGCATTTACATACATAGAATACAAAACTCAATCTTCCAGTACTCATTTACATATATGTCTTTGCACACACATATGAGATTTATGTATAATGAATGCACATAAGAAGCCCCTTCTGACCCTTGAGATATTGGCACCTCCAGTACCATGCTCCATGTTTGAGTGGAGGCAGATATCTCTCTATTCCCTGCTCCTTCCACATACTACTGGAAGGCATAAACTGGTCTACATAAGCATTATGTATTTATAATATATAGTACATTTATACCCAGAGAAGTACTCCCCATGCATCCATTTTGAGCAGCCTGTGCACAGATTGATACATATATCACTGGTGTAATCTCGTAAATCAGTCACCCCTAAATTGAATCTCCACTGCCACAAGCATCTTGTATGAAGATGTTATAACTCAGCAACAATATAATAACCACCTCTCATGACCTAGTAAAAATTGCATGCCCCTATTTGTGACCCTACCGCCTTAAAAGTCGATGGTGCACAAAGTTGCTGTGCTCAGTAGTACACTTGTGCTTGGAGATGAGCAGCCAAGGTGTAGCTGGTAGCTAACCAAAGCTGCATATACTCAGACACAACCAGCACTGGCACCCTCCTGAGTGACCTTCCACTACATCAGGCACAAAATCCACAGACACCTGCCGTCAGCTCAGCCAGAGAGCTTAGCTGAGGACTGCCTCAGTACCCATTGACGCAGCCCCTGCCTCCATCCCCACTCCAAGGCTTATGCGTGCACATGGTAAACAGGACACAAAGCTTTGAAGCCACTCTGGATACCAGCTGGAGAAAGCCAAGCTGGGCTCCTCAGCTGCTCCATATCACATACTGCCCAGTGCACTTTTATTTGTTCTATAAGACAAACACAAAGATAGATAAATAATGAGAGCTTTTGAGACACTACCTTTTATTCAGGTTGTTAATTCACGCAGATAAAACATCGCTGCCTCTATGGACAGGCTCAGTTGTCCTGAGGTACAGCAATACCAGCAACAAGAAAAATTAAGAGGCGGTCATTCCCAAGATTAAGTGCTACACAGACAGGACACGGGCAACAGACTTGAGTTTGGTTGCATGTTTGTCTTCAGCAGGCCAGGCAGCAGGGTCACTCAGCACCAATGCATACAGAGAATATATGCTGGGGAAGAGAATTACAAGGCTGTAAAACACATCATGGGGTCCAGCCGGCATCACATCAACCAGAAGAACAGAGCTCAAAGGGTTTGCAATGCCAAAGGAAAGCTGTGAATTGTTTACCGATGGGTTCAATGTCACTGGCATTTCTCTTTTGTACAGCTCTGTTATTCAGATG
The DNA here is from genome assembly GCA_013398055.1 of Ifrita kowaldi. Lineage (NCBI taxonomy): Eukaryota > Metazoa > Chordata > Aves > Passeriformes > Cinclosomatidae > Ifrita > Ifrita kowaldi. Next base: position 376,650 of record VZRS01003578.1, read on the forward strand.
CTGCAAAACAGGCCTTTTTTACATTTCATGGCTTTTCTGAAAGGGTTATTCCTATTCCGCCTTCTTTTTCCTGAACTACATCAACAAGAATTTCAGCATTAATTCCCACTGATTACTTGATCTGCAGATGGTTATGCACATAAATATCTGTGCACACCAATCAGGTAGTTTCAAGGGAATTATTCAAATATATAAAGAAGAGCAGAAAGGTAACAGTTAACATGATAAGAGAAAATAACAAAAGATGCATCCTCTTCAATATTCTTTGAAAAATAAATACAGGTTAAAAGATACAATGGTAGAAACATTCCTGAGATTACTAATAAAGCATGATACTGCATGGTTTTTTATGTTTTATTTCTTACTGTTACTTTAATTAAGGGAATAAGTTAGTTAAACAAATGAGTGGCACACAACAGAAAACTACAAAATACTGAGGCACTGGTGTTCATATATGCCTCCAATGTCATCCACGAGGCTACTGCCCTGTAAGTCCTCCTCAAACACCTTGACTAATTTGCCTATAAAGCTGAGGAGACTTATCTTCCCCATGAGAAAGAGTAATTTCATTCTGGAAGCAATGTGCTACACAAAAGCAAGCCCAGAACCAGGCAATGGAGAGGCTGCATGTGTCTCTGGGGCGGGAGCACAGCTGCTGCAGAGGCTGATGAGATAGATGGGGGCACTGCTCCCCTCCCAATGCCTGGTCCCCAGCAAGACACACCCAGAGACCCCGTCAGCAGACAACCCACATCGCCTGACAGATGTGCCAGCACTTCAAACAGCTGCAACTCCCCCATGCAGAGAGCCCAGCAACAGAATCTGGGCCAGAACACATATTTATTGCACTTTTAAAACATGCATGGATGCAAGGAGACACTGTGAAGAGAGATGGAGGAGAGGTTCTCCTTCTTCCACCCATCATTCCCAAAATAACGTGAAGAGAAGAAGTACTACGAAAATGAGTGGGGAGGAAGAGGTGCTGCTGACAAGCCCCGCTGGCAAGGCCCAGGCAGCAGTGCAAGGGCAGCACGGGGCAGCTGCTGGCCCCAGCTGAACACAGCTCTGTGCAGCCTGGGACACGCTCACTGGCCTGCAGCGGCTGGGGAGGATGAGTGGGTAAATCCTGTTTAGGGAAGCAACCTTTTCCATGCTTAGCATGAGGTTCAGAAATTAGACCCCTTTGTTTTTGGAAAGAAGTAATTCTAACTGACTCCATGCCTGTTACAAATGAAAGGCTGAGGAAAAAGGGAAAAGGCTTAACATGTATATTAAATTTAAATACAGACATTTGACATTTGTAAAAAATTAATCTCCAGTATTTAACTGCAGAGCTGTGCAAATTGGTGCTTTCTGTTTACATAGGAGGCTTATGCAGTCAAGTCTCATAGTTCAGTGGAAACTGTATTTCTGCATTTAACTCTATTAAGCTTATTTTTCTGTGACAAAGAGGAAGGATCCAGGGAGCACAGTGTAGATTACACTCAGAACAGATATTCTACAAACACGACTGGAATGGTTTAACAAACTCTTAAACTGACAGCAGCCAGAATGCAATAGCTTTCATAGAAAAAGGGCTGGGAGGAGAAAAGGAAACAAAAAAGGTCATTTTAAGAACATTTCTGTGCCTCCCAAATGACAAGCTGCTACAGAGCTGTTGGCTAAACTGGGGATGCTTCACAAGCAAATGAAAGCTGCACACCTCTTGTCCCACTGTCCCGGTCACCAGACCCACACCAGCAGGACTCCAGAGGCAGCTCTGCACCACCAGCACACGGCCCTGCCCTGACCACTGCCCTATCCTGGCCCTGTGGGAGCCTGGCCCAGCCCCGCTGGCAGGAGCGAGCAGCTTCAGTGCCTGCTTTGGGTTAAAAAAAAAAAAGTGAGCGAGAAAAAGGGTAGATCTCAACAAGCAAGAAACAAACCCCAATCCTGCCTGCCTTGCTCTGTAACCAAAGGTGGATTTTCTACATGCTGGCAGAAATAGAACTGCAGCTCCACACCCTGCATCTCCCCAACAGCAGCATGGGGTGCCATTTATCACTGGTCCTGCACCATGATCCATATAGCACTGCTTCAACTGCTCCTAAGTTTCTCTCTCTAGATAACCCACCAGGTAAGGGAGGGAGGGAGGGACGGACAGAGGGAAGGAGAGAAAGCAAGACACATTTCCACTTAGGTCCATGGTAATCCTAACAGCACTGGGCAATGTGACACAAATTGGATTTTAAGATGTTAACAAATTTCTAACAGTATTTGAGATGGCAACATAAGGGTATTAATGTGCCAAAGAATTATGTCCTTCTTACTTTTCTTGAAGTAAATACAAGCTGGAAAACTAACACCTAAAAGCCTCAAACTTGCTTGTGAAACACTTGTTTCAAGGAGGTGCTCTGTAATGGCCTGCAAACAACCAGGCTTGCACAGGACTGATATCATGTTGTCAGATGCACAAATCTGCTCCATCAGTCAGGCTGATTAATATTTGAAAAAAGCCCCTATCTCTACGTACACAGGAAAATATGTGCAAATGAGATACAGCAATGTAAGGGAGATTAAGAATCCAGTACACCATAAGATTAAAGATATTGCTTCTGCCTGGGTCTGAAGTCAACATCACTTGCTCTTCCCAAGATGCAAAAATGTCTCTCTCAACTCAGAGTACTCTAAGGGCCCTCCAAGGCTTTTTAGTTGACTTTAACTGCAGGAGATAACACAGGTCTCTTGGTCTAGTGGTGGGTTCTCTGGATTACTTTTGGCTCGGATACAATGCATGCCAAATACCAAACGGAGATGAGGTGCTCTTAGTGCCCTCCTGCTGGGAAATGCAAGGTCTGGAGGAGGATTCCGAGGAGCATAGGACAGGGCTGTTCATGCCAGCACCTGTGTGGGGAGCACTGCACCGGTCAGCCGTGCTCAAGGGATGGCAGGACACACTCCTCAGACTCAGCACCTCCATCATGTGGCTTCATGGTCTTAATGTTGATGGAGCTCTTGTCTGTAAGAGCATATGTGGTATCTGGCCATGGCTGTCTGTGAAACACTGAGAGGCTGCCATCAGATTTGTCAGCTCCATTGGTGGCAAAGGAGCAAGACAGCCCAGAATGGCCTGGAGCCATCCAGCAGGCAACAGCTGGCAGCAGCTCTGTGTCACTGTCAAGCCCTGAGTTTGCCAGGGAGGTGCTTCTGTTGACTGACCTTTCTAATCCTGCTGCATCCCATACACAGCACATCAGTTCGAGCCAAAGTGCTAAAGTTAGGCTTGGGAGCGCCATTCCTCGAAAGCCTTATCCGTCTGACACAGCTCATCATCTGAAAAGAGATTTTCTCAGTCAACTGGATCTGCACTGAGTGCCTCCCTCTGAAAGAAGGCCAAGAACTGGGATTCAGTGGAGATGAGGCCAAATACCGTGCCCTTCCTGCCAAAAAGCATCAGCTATTGGTATCAGGTGCCTTTGCCAGCCGTTCACGGGACAAAAGCTGAAGCCCATCAGCCCAGATGAGTGGATGTGGATGTTCAGCTACAGCAGTTAGCAGCAGTTTGGTGGCACAAGACTAGGCAGCGGCAAGCTGGCAGAGCCAGGCACACCCGTGGTGACCAGCGTGGCTGAGGCTGGGGCACAGCTGCCGGGGGGCAGCAGTGGTGTGCCAGCACTGCCATTTCCCTTTCCCTCCCTGACTGTCCAGGCAAAGTGCTGGCATGCCTGTTTGTAACAGAAAAGGTCTTAAAACAACAAAAAAAGCCCAGACAGCTCTGCTTTTCTGCCCCTTTGTTAATGACATGCTGGCCTCCCGTCCATACAATAAGATCCAAAGGAGGATACAAAGGTCATGTTAGAGGAACACAGTTCCCCAACTTCAAAGAGAAATGCAAAAACACTGGCAGATTACAGCTCAAGATTGCCTGTAGGCTTCCTGGTGACACATACCACTCACATCCCTGTATGGACCTGGCCCCTGCACACAGGTCAGCATTGCTGCTCTGCTTGCAGCTCCCAACGCTCCATAAAGGGGCATTTTTTTTACTCTGTTTTTTTAATTTTTTAATTGCTTCCATTTACCAGCATATCATACCGGACATCTGACATATAAGAACTTTCCAGACCAAGACATGAACAAGCTCTTGGAAATGTTCATGGTCAGACTGAACAGGGCTCTGAGCAACCTGATCTAGTTGAAGATGTCTCTGCTCATTTGTAGGGTGGTTGGAACCAGATGACCTTTAAAGGTCCCTTCCAACCCAAACCATTCTGATTCTGTGATCTCAGTCAAAATATGCAGTTGAGGCGGGGCATCCTGTGCTAAAAGGTTGAGCAACAGCAATCACTTCCTCCCTAAAAAAATGGCAGCAAAGACTAAAACCATGCTGACATCAGTCGGACACGACCCTGTTTATTTCAACACATGAACAATCAGACACACATACATCCATGTCTACCACAGCTGCACTCTGTGTTACAGCCATGTTTGGTAAAAAAAGAGAAATCAAACCCAGGTCACTACCTACACTGATTAACAGCTGCATATAGCTAATCATACAGCAAAAGTAAATTTTCAGTTATTTTCTATGTAAATTATTTATCACGCTCCATTTCAGTGCCTTTTCTTTCACGCAACTCTGTTGAGTAATGGACGCAAAGCAAAACTTGCAAAGTACTGGAGTATCTGGCAAGCCACTTAAATCCTATCGACTTCAGTAACACCTAAGTCAATTCTGTCATATTTAAACACACCTAAAATAACTTTTACATAGTCCTACAACTGTATTTAGAGTGAAAGCACAGTCCCATGGTCTGAACACAGGTTGTTAGTCCTGAATTGGAATTGATGGCAACTCTGCAGAAGGGCTTTAGCAATTCACTTCCCTGCCTGCAATTCTTGCCTGGGTGCAGAGGATAACAGTAACAGGGTTTTATTGAGTATAAAGGGGTTCTGTTGGGATTAACATTTAAGAAGCACAATGCAATCTAAGTGTTACATTTGATTAGGAGCAAGGCTCAAACTCTGACACAGAGAATATCTAAAAAAATGAGGCTGTATAAAAATCACCATATGAAAAGCAGCTCTCTAACACAAGAACTGCTCTACCCAGCACTGCAAGACCATCCCATGTGGAAACCTTTGAGCTATGATTTGGCACTTCTACATAAGATTTTCTCCTCCTCTCTATCTCTTTTTTTACCCTCCATGTGATTAACAGCTTTATTAATTTAACAGCTCCTTACTTAAGAGGATTCCAGCAGCTTACTGGTAGGATCCTGGATAGACAGCGCAGACTGTACTGTATACAGAAAGGCAATCTAAGCTCATCCTGATATAACAACTTCACACAGTACTTAACATAATCAAAGACATGCAACAGAAGTGTTCTTCCTAAACTAATCAAACCATTAAAACGTCAGCCTCAGCCCAGATCCATGATGCATTGTGTTCAACTGGCAGGGAGTCAATTCAAACAGCATCTCCCTAAACCTCCCTGATTCAGGGAGTCTGACCCATGCCTCCCTCTGTCTCCCTCCTTGGTTATCAGTGCTGCCTGCTCACGTAAAGTCTGAGCAAGCAGATATCCTGGCACCAAAGCACAAAGCAGAGGCTTCTCAACCCCCTCCCCTGCGGGCCTCTCACCAACACTAGTAATAATTGCGAAAGAAAAATTAATAAAATCCACCCTGGAATGCAACATGCTTTGGTGTGCTTGGCTCAAGTCAACTGCTCAACCAATCAACCCATAAATAAACACAAGAAACAAACGAAATACAGAAACCCAGATAAAACACGTGGCAAAGCAGGAATGGGCCGGGTGTGCTAGCAAAGCAGCACATACCACAAGTCAGACTGATTACTCAGCAAGCAGGAAGCCGGTGTCATGATCTGACTCACATTTCTGAAGTCACTCTGTGATGACTACAGTATCCACAGCCAGAGATGGCTCAGATTGCTCCTAAAGAGGTAATGCCAAAACTATGAACGGCTAGTTTACAAGTTCATGGGAATTGCGTGACTTTTTTTACTTGAAAAACATTCAGCGTGTCAGAGAGCAACCTTCTTAACCCCTCTGAAAAATGTTCGTCTGTCCCAGAGACAGCTCCAAGGACACTGCACTCAGCACGATGCAGGCATTAGTTGCTCCAAGCCCTGTGAATGCTTTCCTTGGTGACTCCATTCACATGATAAAGAGATTTCTTTTTATTTTCTTCAAAGCTAAGTTTTATGAAAACTTTTTGTAGGTATTAATGATACTTTTAATAACTGTTCCTCTTCCCTCCAGAATAATTTTTCTGAAAGGCTATACCACCTTCTAGACAAGCAGTAAACCTGGCACCAGACAAGCCATGCAATAGCCCAGCTCCTGTCCCAGCCCCAGCATCCCCCCCACATCCTTCCTGCTGCTCAGGCAGGGCTTGCCCAGGGAGGCTGCAAGTGCTGGCAGGGCTGCTCTCACCTCCTGCCTGCAACAGCCCATCTTACCCATCCTCCCCTAACACACGGTGAATTCACAGCTCTTCTCCAGCCTGCTTTGAACAGTAGAGACACTGGGAGTACAATTACTGTGCTTGCAATAGCCTTGTCCCCACTTTTTAGCAAAAGGAGCAAAACTCAGGAGTAGGCTTGTCTGGTGACTCAGCTTTCCACTCCTCATTCCCAAGAACTTGGCTCCCCTACTCTGCTTTCCCTTGGGCCAGAAGCTCATGTGCAGTATCACATCTGGCTGGATGTGCAGAGCTGCTCACACGGTCCAGGGAGGTTCCTTCTGGACCACAAAGGATGTTAGTTACCATGCCAAGAAGAAAACTCCCAAATTTCCCATTCCCCAGAGGAGCTGTGGGGAGGAAAAGGCATGCATTATTTGACATTGAAAAGGAAGAAATGGGGCAGAGTAACATTTCAGTGCATACCAGAGAGAGCAGCTCATGCCAGCAGTATCCCATGTGCAACTCTGTTTCACCCCTTTTGGGGGTTTTGGTCTACCAGGCATTACCTTCCCCACCAGTTTTTCTCTGTACTTTGAGTCTGAGTCTCAGTACCATGGTACTCCCTTCCCCCTGGAGTGTATGTCCCCACCTCCTTGGCTCTCCAGATATCTTGGCTGCTGAAACATCTTGGACTTGTTCACTACTCCCCTACAGAAACTTTTTATTTCCCCATTCCAAAATATTTCCATGGAAATGTTCTTGCAACCAGAGCTTCCATCCTCAGAGCAACACGTATTTATGCCGGTGACAGTGATCCTTACTGCACTCACCAACCCCTGAATGTCCAGTCTTCTCTAGGAAGCCCTGAAACAGGCTCTTGCATACAGCAGTCACATCTGATTCTCCTCCAAATTTTTCTGTTTCCTTTTTGGGATAGCACTGGCCCTTAATGATCTTTTCTTTGTCCTTCCCACTCTTCTAGAATTACTCATACACAAGCTGAAGGACACCTACAACCTCCACCACATGAGCATCCTGCAGTCTTTGCAACAGTTTCCTCCTGTCAATTTTAAACACAATGATTTCTTACTGATGAGGAAGTGTGAATTCATAAAGAACATACCAGAATGTCTCTCTTGGGTATAATTTTGCTTATTAATTAGTTTAGGATTAGAAATAGCATCAATGAGGTTCAACTGAAACATCCCTCTGTTCCGTGATGGGAAATCCTCCCTGGCCGATGGCTGAAGCTATTGCTGAAGTAAGATGGTATCACTCTCTTCTGGTCTTTTTTGTAGGAATTGACATAAGGATGTGAGCCAAGGGAGCCTTTTTCCATGTACAGCTGCTCAAATATGCTACATACTCTGAAGGTGGTCAGTGAAGGTGCTTATGAGCTAAACTCTTAAATCTACTTGCTAGCAGAAAGGACTCCTTCTTTGTCTTCATATCTCCAGGGAAAACCCCACCTTCTCCACCCTCATTCTTATTTGAAAAGATACACAGAGTGGAAGCTGCCAGATGGAAAACACAAGGGAAACACAAGGCATAAAATAGGATATCACATAAGACTAACAAATGAGAGAAAGAAAACACATTTTTTTCATGGTGTGGTGTGATCTTGGCCAAATAATCATAGCAAGATTTGTGCAGGTTCATAACCTGCTTCAATAAACAACAGACTTTGCTCCAGAAGAGAAAATGTCCCTAATAATTAACTTTCAAGTTGCTCTGTGGGATTTTCTGATGATCCCGTGCTGCCATTTGGCATCTCTGCATGGGACTTTCTGAGCCTGACTCACATCTCATTATAGAGTTTCCTTGCACCACTATAATGTAATCAACTCCAATAAACTTACTCATGATTTACATCACCCCCAGCAAGAAAAGAGTGGAGCCCTTCATCAGCTCCTCATTCTTAAGCAAAACTTATTTTTTAATTCGGCTAAATTGCGTTCAGCACAGCTTCTCTGTTAGAAACGTAGACATATGGGAAGCTAATGCAAAGATTTTATTATTACAGGGAAAGAAACAGATTGATTAAAGTCATTTATAGGATGTTCTCTGCAATATGGGCACTACCAACACTGCACAAGAAAGACACGCACAAATCCGTATGAAAATTATCCAGATACATGCACAAACCCCTGCATTTCCACACTGACAGAACCATTGCAATTTCAAACTCTTCAGTGCTTTTTGTGCGTCCTTAAATACCCCATCCCCCTTTATTTTTAACCCAGGGTTCACATAAATATGCTTTTCTCCTTTTCACATGTAATGGTCTTAAAAAAACGCCACAATTAAAAAGAAGACACTTTAGAAGAAAGCTTCGACCTTTCTTCAGTGTCAGAGAGAACAGCAGGAATGCTGCAACAGCATGAGCAGGCAGAGATGCTCTGTTTGCCCCAGGACATCTCTGCACAATGCCCGTGCTAATGTCCTCCCCAGCCAGGCAGGACCCTCCCCTAAGCGCTATTCCCCATCCCGGATTTCCATGGGAAGGGCAGTGCCGAGAGCGCACCAAGCCGGGGTCCCACCAGCAGCAGGCCCTACCACCCCAGCAGCCTGACCTGCGCCCGAAGCTGGCCAGGCAGGCACTCTGTGCCTCCAGAGCACAGCTCTTCCTACCTGGTGGTGATTAAAATACTGAAGATTGTCAGGTATTTGGAAAAATGTGCACTCAGTCTCCAGAAGACTGGCTGTTCATTTCTCCTACGAATTTGACCCAGCCTCTGAGAAGACAGGTACTGAGTGGCCTCCAACTCTGGCTTTATATGAGGGGCAGGTGCCCGACATGAATTAAAGTTGCTTGGTTTTACAGCAATCAGATTTGAACTTAGAGTAGGAACAAGCTCCCTGGTTTTCTCCCTGGCTCAGTTGCTTATGCATTTTCTGCCTCGTGTCTCCAAAAAGAGTAACCAGTTTCAAGTGCACTTGCACAGGCATTATGAATAGGAATAACGCCTTAAGCAGCTGCTAGTCATTCAATTCTTCAAGGATTATGAGTCTCGCTCCAGTGATCTCTGCTTTAACCTACCCATAAAACCAGCTGTGCATTAGCCCTCCCCATTTATGGTCACTGACACTTCTCGGGTAGTGTTTAGATCTAAACCCAGGTTGTATAAACAGCACAAGGCAGGCTGCATTGTGATTTCTTTCATACACACAAGCCACAGCTTCTTTCTTTTCGTAATTTAAAAAAAGGCTCTCCATTATTTCATCCTTATTTGCTTTTCAAATAAGAAGGCAAGGCACTTCTAGCACGGAAGGAGATCTGCACTGGGAAAGATTAAGAGGGATAATAAGCACAAAGGCCACTTATGCACCCATGATCCATGGTGAGGGGACAGAAGCGGGAGAGGAGGAAAACAGGAGATTTCAGAAGCTAAACTTCGTGCCTTATAGCTGATGCTGCTGGTCCTGCTTCCCTCCAGCTTGGCTTCTGTTCCCCTTCATTACATCTGCTGAAATAGCACTTGAGAGCTGCTGTCTGATGCGAGTATTGCAGCCCGTGTTCAAACCGATGGTTAAAGCCTACAGGTGCCATTGTCCTCCGGCCACAGAGCCCGAGCCACTGCCAGGGACCTCCCAGAGATTACTCTTTAGCTTGAGAAATAGAAACCAGTAGTTTGCAGCTGAAAATGTTGGATTCCCTAGATATTTTGGTAATGAGCTTCCCAACAGTTTATCCTCTGGTCTATTTTGGAGCTTGACAATACACTCTAGAAGTCACAGCTGAACAAACATTTAAGAGCATGACATCCTTCCATACTGGGATGGTGAACACTGCCAGTTATTTTAGGGTCCTTGGTTTTGGACTATGATTCCTTTTTTCTGTCCTATTAGTTTATGGTGTTACAGTCCAGAAGTGTCTACTTTTCAGGAAGGTTGGATGTGAAGTGCTTTAAAGTCTTCTGCATTATAATTTGGCATGCAATCATTAAACAAAGACCAAAAAAAAGGTTGAAGACCCCGAAACAGAACACAACTCTGGAACACACAGAAAGTTCTATGAAAAGAACAAACACCTAAACCCCACAATCTAAAAAACTGAATGGCATGTGGGGCAGCAGGAGCATGAAACCACAAGCCTTACAGAGCGACTCCCAGGCTCTCACAGTTAACTGCAGGCAGGAATTCACGTCCTGCTCTGCTTAGCCAGAGCAAACTAACACTAATTTTATACCAAAGAATACAGCCTCATCTTACACTCCACAGTAAAAAAAACAAAACCACCAACAAACCAAAACAAAACAGAACATGCCTAAAATGCTTCTACTCCTGTCTAAACTTATGCAGCGAAAGGGATTAATTAGCTCCTTTTTGCCCAAGCTGTGAACCATCCTGGGCAGTCAAGTGATGCTGATGGTGGAGAGGGATGCAGAGTCCGCAGCTGTGTGGTCCCTGCAGGGGCAAGAGCCCTGTTTAAAACAGTGAGTGGTGCTCTGTGGCTCCATGCTTGCTGTCAGGACACCCATCAGGCCATCCTTCCCCACCACCATAACTCCTTCCTCGGGGTGAAACTCTGGAAATGCTGCTTTGGTACAGAGAATGTCCAAAGTGGCATGGAGAGATGCCCCTGAATGTCACACCTGAATTATCAGCTACCTGCCCCTTCCTGGCAGGGTCGATACACCTCACTTGATCAGGGAACATAATCTTCAAAGCTGTTGGCTTCTTCTCCAGGTTAAGCGGCTGCCCTACCCACAGGGGATGGATGTTCAGGGAGTGGGGCAAGGGATGCACTCACCATTTCTACGCTCACCCCATGAGGATTCCCACTTTAAGGCAAAGCATCTCAGTGATTTAAGATATAACATGCTTAAGCATTTATATTGGAACATGTTTCGTTATAATTGCACACCGGTCTCAGGAAGATAAGGCTGTTGGGATTAGACTGCCCAAGTGATCTTATCCATTTAACCAGCTATTAGCAATAGCTTCACTAAACACAGGGCCAGAAAGCAGCCAGGCCAGCCAGGGCAGAGAAGCCTCTCCATCAGACCTCACCACCCAGCATGGCAGACTGACAGCTCAGAGTTCACTGGGACAGAGAGGCAAAGCACACAAGTAAAAAAAAGTCCTTACTTTAAAATTATACCAGTAACTATTTTAGTGACTATCAGGAGCTCTCAAGCTTCTTTTAAGATCTAGGAAGCAGTGGGGTAGGAGGAGGGTTGAGGAAGCTTGGCAGCATATTACAAAGCGACTTTATTAAAGCCTCTTGGAGAGTGACTGGGGATTTCTTATGAATTTAGAAAAATCTCTTGTAAACAAAAAAACTCAGAACGATTCAGAGATATTTGACTTTAAAAAACTGTGTTAGCTTCAGCCCATAGTGGAAATTTCTGTTCAGAGAAACATCTTTGTTGATTTAGGTATCAGTGAAACCTAACATGTTCTCTAAATAGCAGCACTTCATCAACAAAAAACACAAAAAAAGGGCAAAAAAGCTCCTATCACCTTGTACCAGATCTGGATCTCAGTTGCACAGATGCAAATGTAGAGGAAACAGTGCTGACTTCAAAGGGAACACCACTCCAGACTTACACTGGACTACAGAGATTAGCACCTGAGCTTCTACCTCCAGCCCAATATGCAACCAAAACACAAGTGGGGAAACTCCAGTCCCGAGGGTGCCAAGTCACAAACCAGCGGTGTGGCTGTAGGCAGATGGGACACAGCAGCACTGCCAGCACAGAGCCAGGCACGATGTGGAAATGGCTGAGCCTGTGCATTCCACCACCTCATTTTCTCCTGATGCCTGGACTCTGTCACACCTGAATTATCACCTACCATACATGACACATTTTAAGCATGGCACACCAAACATTTGAGATCCAGTCCCATCCTCCTCCCAGTCAGTAAATGTCCAACATAAAACTACACCAGTGAATTAATTAAATAACCTGAAGGAAGTTTCCAAGAGACTGTCATGCATATTCAGTCAGAGCAGCAGAGGATCTTGAAAGGCTAATATTTCTGACTGTCTGATGCTTAAAGTTTACATTCCTGAACTTTCTGCTCATTAAATTAAAAACTGGATGTTGCCAACAAAAAACCTTACATAGATAGATACAATTCCAATACCACAAATGCCAGGCAGTAAAGAGTACAATAGAAAGTTTTAGGAATATCAGGTATTGAATCAAAGCTAATTTTTAATATCAAACATATGAAAAAGGATAATATTTTCTCCTTAGTGGCATTAGTGGGAAAGGAAACAAAGAAGAACTTCCACAGAAGGGATGGGGGTCCCCACTGGGCTCAGAAGCCATCTCCAAGTTCACATGCTGAGAAGACAACCTCAGCATGGCTAAAACTGTGACTTGAATGTGAAATGAAAAGAAATGTAATTAAAATGGTCTCTCTTAGCTGACAGCTGTAGGCAGCCACCTTCCTGACAACCTCTTTGACAGCAACAGTCCACAAGCCAAGAGTAAGAAGAAGGAAAGAAGTATATAGAAGTACGAGTAATTACATAATGCTCTCTGTGTTAGAAAAAAGCTTTTTGTGATGAATAATTAATCCTGGAAGAGAAGAGAGGGTTTTTATATCTGTGTGATCAACAAAGGGGTCAGACAGACATCTGACTCTGATCTCAGCCTCACTAAGGTAAGCCAAGAGCATTACTGGAGATTTTGGTGAAGTCACACACTGTTCACAGCAGATACGTGGTAACACACAGAGATCTGCACAAGGATCCTGAACTGGGAGTCTCTGGCCCAAATATTGAGTACATCAGATCACACTGCACTGCTGGTTCACAGAGCAGCACGGAGTTATTTTATGCTTTGGATGTCTCTCAGGTTAATCAGTGTGGGGATGGAAGTATTTACAACTGCCCCCCACGAAGGATGCCAGCCTCCTCACCGGTGAACTACGAATCACGGCTGGACATCAAGTGCACACATTTCCCCAGACAAGGCAGCCGTGGCATGACAGACTGACGCCGAGCATGCTGAACTGCAGACTCCCCCAAGGGCCCAGGCAATCAAACACAGAGAGCAACTGCTGAGCCATAAGACCTCCAAGTTGTGAACAAGCTCAATCCTTTGCCCTCTTCCCCTTCTCCTATGCACTTAGCATATTTTCTACATGCTGCTTTCATCACTTTAGCTATCATAGGGAGCTTTTCTCATGCACTGCAGTTTACAACAGCAGCCAAAATGACTTTGGACTATTTGCATACTAATTTATAATTAGTTGGGAAAAAAAAATCCCAACAGAGTAGTTTCAAATTCCAGCAATCCTTTTTCCCCAGTAAAGTTAACAGGTAATGCTATAAATCCTCATTTCCTTTTACACTGATAAACAACACCAGAGCCCTGCTCTGTGGAACAGGAGGGCCTGGAAAACAATTGATTTTCTGTCCACATCCACCCAAAGTAAGCATGGGGGCTGGCAGTAGAAATGCCTCTCTCCTGCACCAGCAGTCCAGCAAAAACCTTCCCTGAGCCTGGCAGCCACCAGAACACCACGAAGAGCCAGAGGAATTATGCATCATGTCTGGCTGGTTGGGGATCTCCAGCCAGGCTGACACTTTTACAGCTGGGTGAGCCCAGGAGGCGAAAGGGCAGGGGGAGAGGGGACATGCTCAAAGCGAGCCCTCAGTGAGCCTTAGACTCCTTCCTCCAGATGCAAAGCTGCCTTCAAGATGTAAACAGAAGTAATTGCTATCCTCTCTGGCTTGGCTGGTGATTTAAACACATTATTTGACTTCAGAGCATTTCAATAACATTGTCTGGCAACAGGTAAATCTTACCCACCATGGGAAAGTCCAAAAACTGAGAAGAACAGGGGGAGAGGGGGTTAATGTCTGCTGGCGCTGTTAGTAACACAAGGGTGCTTTAAAATTCCTGACTTAACTACTCTCTTCTTGTGTTTGCATCAGAATCTCTGCAAAGACAGACACTAATTAGCTTTGACTAATTAATGAAGAAAAAAATCTAATTAGCAACCCTCCAAACTTTGGATGACCTCTCTTCCCAGTGCTTGCTGCTGCACCCCTGAGTACCCATAAACTGCTGCCTTGGTATAAAGGGAAAGGACGAAGGGTAACAAAAGGGTGAGTGGCAATAGCAGCCATGGGTCAAAATGCAGGATTCGTTCGGTAGCCTCCACCACCAGCACGAAAAGGGAAATACTGGTTGGAGATAACAGGAACGAAGATACCCAACAGCTGGCTCCTGCCCCATCCCCTCTCTCCTGAGGCCAGACAGTCCCACCTTTTGTACCAAAGACACCTCCCGCAAAGCCCACGAAGGACTCTACCACCCACCAACAGCTGTGTGTCACTGTGTATCCTCTTACAGATCCCTGATCATTGGGGTTATCCCACTGCCTCAGAAGATAGAGAAAAAGGAATTGAGACATGGGTAACAGCCCAAATTCAAGGTCTCCTGCCCTGACAGGAGGAAGCACTGGGTGTAGTCTGCTCTGCAAAGCAGGATCCTTCCTGGGGGGCTCAGCAAGGTGAACGCTCCCGAAACAAGTGCTCCACCTCACCTGATGGCCATGTGAGACTTGTATTTTGAGAGGAGAGTTCAGTGGTTTGAGAACAGCAGTGACAAGCAGCACAAATGTTCTTACTACAAATTTGGGGTAAAAGTGAAGCATTTACTTAGGCATGAAAGTCTGAGCTATTCTTCCCTAAAATTTCCTCAGTAAAAGGTCTTTATTTGCAGTACAGGACATTTGAAGAGCTTATATTGGCCAATAACATTGACAGTGCAGTATCAGACGGTGCAAACTGAGGGCTCACTGCCCATCTGGTGAATTTCAAAACATTTTTACTGCGATAAGCTCATTCCACCTCATTTTTTCCCCTCCCAACAAAATGGTATTAGCAATCCACTTTAAATCCCTGTTTCCTGAATTAAAAGTCAAAATTACTGAGAAATGCGTATGTTTGGAAGACTTCAGCTTCATGACTCCCAGCTAAAATAAATTTGAAGACATGATTAACATTGAATGCATTGATCTATCTATTTATCCAGTAAGATGATGTTTTAATATACCCAGGACAAACAGTAATTCATGTGCAAACATATTTGAATTGAAAAATGAAAGTCAACCATGAATTATTCCACTATCCATCATATTTACAAAAGCTGCTATGGCCATTTCTAGCTGGCTAAATCATAACATCATCCCTAGAAATACTGAGCAATATATCTAGTAGTTCCTTCCATTTTGTTGTGGCTCATTCTTTACTTTCTTTTTTTAGAATTTGCTCTCTCAATTTAACCTTTAGTTCATTAAAATTGCATATTAGATATCTGTTTCCCCTACTGTTCGTAAGAATGCACTTACAATTACCACAGCTAAGAAAGAAAAATATTTTCCTCTTTTTTTTACCCTGTTTATTTTGTATATTCTCAGCTTCTCCATTTCTTCTGAATAGCTGGCAGTTTCTTTGTTTTCTGTGTGTGTTGTCTTTTACATAGCAACAGAAGAAAGAGCAAGGATAAAGAGGAAAAAACCTCTTCACATGGGAAAATATAAGCTACTCTCGAATCCAAAGAACTTAGTACACTCAGAAAAGCTAATTAACAACTAAATAATACATTTTGGAAGCAAACACTGATGCACAAATATGAAAACAAGAAATGAAAATCTGAGGGTCATGGAGAATCACAACACAAACATGAGTCAACAAAGTTATGCTGCTAAAAAAAAACCCCAAAACCTTGAGTTTTAGGAAGAGAAATGGCATACCTAAGAAATGAGACATAATTGCTCTGTTTGTTCAGCCTTTGTGAGACCTCAGTCACATTCCTGTGTCCAGGCTCAGACAATACATTAAGACAGATACAGCAGCAGACAAATTTAACACAGCCCAGACCCTGAATATGGGAGCAAAAGTCAGAAGACGTTTAAGAAATTTAACCAATGACTAAAGGATAATAGAATTCGTTGTGCAAAGTAAAAAATAAAAGAGAGTTAGGAAGTTAAAATATAAAAAATTATGCTGGAAAAAGAAAAAAAAAGTTGAAGATTATTACGACCAATGGTGAATGGACAAAATGTCTCTAGTTGCAACAAAATACATTTCAGTTGGGTATCAAGTGAAAAAAAAATCAATGTCCAAAACTGGAACAAGGATTAACTTCATGGAATTTTACAACAGCAGCTTAGATAAATGAGACCAGGGCAAGACTTTTTCTTGTCCCAGTGCCAGAAACTAGATCATTTCTTGCAACTATGTATCAGTGTTTAGGATCCTTAGGGAGTCCTGCTCCATGCCTGAAGCTGAGGATGGAACAGCAATACAGGTACCAATAACCTGGGACAGAACAAACAAACAAGCAAACAGAAATGAACCACTCCCATCCAGCACCTCCTTACATCATGGGGTGGGTAACAGTTTGACAAGACACATTCATTGCATCTGCATTTCACTGACATTACCCTGTGCCAAGATCCTTGATGTTCATCTTCACACTGCAAAAAATTTATTCCTATATTTAGCTAAACATCTAACCCTGACAAATAAATGTTTCATCAGCAATCTTGATTAGCAAGGATGGAAGAGCACAGATCTCTGCCGCAGTTATATTTCTGCTCCCAAAAATATTCCCCAACCACACTGCAGGGAGGTTGTGTGACAGGCCCACGTTTGCTTCACAGACCAGAAGCAAGTGCAGAAAGTCAGAGATTCCCACCCCGTGGCTGGATGGCACTGCCAGGCAGCTGCCCTGTGCCCTGCGCTGGCACGGGCTCAGAGCTTCGCTTCAGCGCTGCCTAATATCAGTTCTTGCCACACCTGATCCCTTCATGGAGCCTGTATAAAATACCCAATTCGTTATGTCCACTCCATTCCCAAAGGTGATTGAAATAAAAAGCTGTTCTGGCAGAAAAGCGTAGGAAATGAAACACGAGAGAGATGGGGAAAGAGGAGGAGAAAAATAGAAACCAAGAATAGAAAAAAGCACTCAACCAGGTGGATGGAATGAGTCCAGAATTACTTACAGCTCTGGAGCTGAAAGAAAAAAGAAGAAAATGAACACCTGGGCACATTGAGAGATTAAAAGTGTATTTAGTATGTGTGTCCCAAAAAGGGCAAGTCACAGATCTGAACCATGGGCTGAGAAAAGAAACTCTTTCCCACAAAGAAGGAATCTCAGCATTTAAGTTTTGGAAAGAAATATCTATTCATAAGGATAGCTTTCTCTTTTCCTGCCAAAAGTAATGAAGATCATACTCAAAATTTACCACCTGCACTCGATTACCAGTTATTCAACCATAATCAAAATATTTTAAAAATGTAAATGAAGTACACTGATGGACAGAAATGCCAGTTCCCCATGAAATTCCTTCCGTTAAGTTGGGATTGCCACGGGCTATAATTAAAAAATTGTCAGTGTCTGAGGTCCCAAGTATTTTCCCACAGAAAGATCCAAGATTTGTATGCTCTGTTACAAACGTTAACACGGGAACCAGCACCGGGAAGGTGCAACTCAAGAGTGGCTAAATGGAGGCTGATTCACAGGTACTTCTGTAGTACTTCAGAAGTATTTCAGTACCTCTTGTTGTCACTCTGTTTCTCCTTTTTGCTCTGTTTTTTACGAAACACAAGTGTTCAGAAGTACTGATCCTACATGGTTAATGCGAACAAGAAATTACCCACACTACATCTCAACTGAATCTGCTAAATTGAATCAAACCTCTTCCTTTCTTTGTCTACTGGGAGACCTTCTGGTGCAACTCATGTTGACTTACTGTAACACTCTGCCTTTGTTACTTACTGTAACACTTTGCCCTTACCAAATGCTTTCCAGTCTTCAAAGGGGAAAAAAATGCACAAGCACAAGGACCTCATTCTGGTGCTCTAGACAAGCAGGTAGAGAAGTCTAGCAATGCCAAACATCAGGGCACTGCCTCCCAAGCTCTCCAGCCCAAAAGCTTTTTCCCACGGCTGAGCTTGAGCTCCGCAGCAAGCACCCAACAGGCGGGTGGGTCCCCCCTGACTGCATGCAACAGCTCATGTGCAACCTGACACGGACCCAGGGAGCCATCCTGAGGAACAGGATGGATGCCATCCAGGAGGGGTTTTCTGCCAGTTTTTGGCAGTTATGTTATAAAAGGAGTTTGAAGTGATTTGGTTTAGACAGTTAGATATGGGTGGTTGCAGAAGTAAATGGGCCACTCCCTCATCTAAGCCAGGAACTTGAAAACGCCCCTTTAAAAGAGTATAATCTGTTATTAATAAATCTTCAAAGGCTGCTGACATGCCCAAACACACAGAAAATGAAGTTTTGCAAATGACAGTGTTCAAGGCTAGTGCCTGCTTACCATCCAGTCATGAACCAATATGGAGAGCAACAGAGGGTGGCTCTTTCACTAGTACAGACACTGGAAACCCTAAAACCTGATTAGTGCCCCATGCCCATTAGCTATTATACTTATTTTTTCTTCTGTTTTAACAGCACATTTTCCTATTTTTACAAACCTGCTTCCTGTACCTATAGGAAAGAGCCATGCAAACAACAAGAGGAAGTTGATGACACAGGGGAAAGGGTGATGCTGCCTAACAAAGTTGAAATAAATCATCTGGAAAACAGCAATTTCTTTCCTCTAAATTCACACAGTTACAACAAACTTCTGTAAAGGGAATGGAGGAAAAAAGAGCTAACATAAAGTAACACAAGGATTCTTTTTCTTTTTCCTGCTGTTGTTGGGTTGGCAGTGCTCCTCTAAAAATGAATCCCCTGCCTTATGGTGGGGGGGCCTTAATCTCAGCCTTCACAAAGGGTGCTGCTAAAGTTAAAACATGCTTAACTCAAAACCAAAACAAACTTCTTTTTTTGGCTTGCACATACTACATCACTGAGGTATGGGATTGGCAGTATTATTAATTAACTAGTGCGTGTAAGGTCTTTTAATCCCAAAGGCTGCTTGCAGGTAAGCTTGGCGATGGTCCGCAAGGGACAACTCCCCAAGGTCGCTTATTCCAAGCAGATACTCCTTGGCATATCCTTTGTGCTGACTATTATGAAACACACTTCTACCAGAGTCCAAGGCTAAGACCAACCAGTGAGGGTTATACTGGGGAGAAACAGCTTAGGCTGCACATGCTTGGACATTGGGACTGCTCTTTTGGAGAAGCTGTCCACCACCAGCACAAACCACTGGTAAAATGCAGCATAAAGCAACTGAGGGAGTGACTGTTCAACGGAAACTGGCCAGTCTGCTGGGTGCAGCACTGCAAAGCCTGCTGTCATGGAAAACTGATGGAAAATCAAGTCAGTCCCATTCACCATGGGTGGGCCAGCGTGGGAGCTGGGTTATGGGCACGGGAATCTTGCCCATACCAACATCACTGTCAGTAGACACCTTTAGGCACAATGATGCCGTTTATCACATTTCTTTTTTTCTCCCAAATCTCTCAGCAGGGTTCATGGGAAGATTATTTATAAAGCCCTCTTTGGTGCACCGTGATTTAATCAGGTATAGTTTGAATATTACAAGATGTATTAATTACCATTGCTGCACAAGAGCAACTGAAGAAGTAAAATGTTTTTCATTTGCATGGGCTGAGAGTATTTGTTTAAAATGTTCTCAGTATCATTAGGATCTAATCAAAACAGAGTGCATGATAGTTACGCAGGAAATACAAAAAAAATTACCTGCTGCTTAAGTATCCAGTTTTCTAATAATATTGCAATAATGTCTTGACAGATAATTGGCTTCCCAGTTACAGTGGAATTCCTTATCTATGTTGCTAAAATTACCTATTGGTATTTTCAAAAGACAAGGAAAGGTTGGGAAGGAAATGATAGTTCTCTCCAGTATGGAGAGATTTAATCAGGAATATAAGTAAAGATATACCACCTGACTTCTTTTGAAAAATAAAAATAAAAATTAGTGAAATAAGTTTTACAAAAGCTTCAACCCTTTTGGATAATTATACAAGTGCAATTTTAAATTAAAATTTAGAATAAATTGATTCATAACTGCTAGGTTGTTTTTAATGACCTGTTTGAAAGTCCCTGCAGGTAGAACACCTGATTTGAATTTTACAAATAGAGGTAGGAAAAGTACAAAATATTTAAACAGCTTTATTTCAAACTGTTACTAATTGTGACCTCTCTTTTCCTGTCTATCATAAAGAATGGATAAAGGGCTATATTTTCACATACTTCATGACTGCTTTTTTTTCAATTTTTGGTTGTCCGAATCCCAGGAAACTACAAAGCGACTCAGTTTCCCAAAACCTGTGCATACAACCTTGGAAAAGCAAAACCTTTTGGAACTTCCCAAAGTGCTCTTCCAAGAACCATAACACTGGTTTTGAATTGAAGCAAAAGATGTTATGAACTATCAAATGTTCTTACACTGAGAACACCACACAAACCTGGGAGCGTTCCATCATGCGCCTGTGCTGCTGCGGCCGTCCTCACACCCCTCCCCGTTTCCAGTCTCTGCAGCTTCAGCTCTGCAGCCACTTCTGCAGCCTTTGATTTCAGCTGCTCAGCTCACGTACAGAAATGCATGATCCAAGTCACAAGCTGGACTGCAATTTATTTTCAAGAAGATCTTGGTCTTCTCAGCATCCTGTAATTTACAATTGCTTGGAAATATGGCTAAAAGATGTTGTCCCCAAATAACTGAAGTTACCACCTGAGACAGATATAAAATTTCCCCAGGGTTTTAAAAAAAGCTTTTTCAAACCTTTGGGTTTTTAATAAATCAGTACATCACTTTGTTGTTGTTGTTGTTGTTTAGGCAAAGCACTTCTATAAATGACAGCTCTTTTAATACTATGGTATTAATACTTTAATATCAAAGCTAAAGACATTACTTTAACATCTATTACTAAAAGCACATCAAATTTTTGCCTACCTTTTTCCAGAAATATTCAGGCATTCCTCTAATCTTTCCTTCAATTTTGCATTTTACCTCACCTGGGACATAACATTTCAAAAGCATTATTATCTCTTGACAAAATACCTTTCTGAGAAGGCATCCCCCAGTAAGGTCTTCACTTTTATGAACAGTTAGCGAAGTGTGAGCAAGTACAGAGCTGACACTTTAATGTGACCATAAGAGGGGCTGGAGATGTGGGGTGGGGAGAACAAAAGCCTATAGTGCCAGAACTTCTAGGTAATTCTCTTTGTGCTACAAGAAGCAGGTGAGTCAGCTAAAACTATCTATTAGCACAGTTTAGATGGTATCAACATTAAGTATATAATTTACTAGTTGTGAGAGTTGTGCCCTTTGAGGAAATGAAACTAACAGACACGTGTAGAGACGGTAATTTCTAAGTAGTGGAATTTGTTTAATGCTTCTTTAGTTAACACGCTTCGGTAGAAACAGGGTCTAGCCATAAAATCTCACTTCCTATCTGAGCTCCGGTGTCAGGCTCCAAAGCAAAGTTTTAGTCATTGTGCAGCTAACAACTACATCCAAAATTCCACTTTAGATCTAAGTCTGGATAGAGAAACCAGCTACTCTCTGTCCCAAGTATTCTGAGGGTTTGAATGCAAATGTCTTGTTCAGACCTACCCTCCTCACAAGGAGGGCAAGCCAAGTAAGTCCCGATAGAGTATGTATTTGCAAGTGGCCTAAGAAAAAACCACTTGCAAACGAGGGCTGTACAAATGTATACAACTCAGCATTTGTTCTTCTGGAGAACTTCCTATCTGATGGTTTCTGTTTATTTTATTAACACTTGAGTTTCAGGACACGTATGAAGCATTATCTTCATTTTACAGATAGGAAACAGAGATATTTATTCAGATAAGGCACAGAAAGGTAAAGCGACTTGCCTGAGGTCACATTAAGGTTTCTGGCAGAGGCACGATCTTTCCTAATCTTCTGAACTCTAGGCCTCTGTTTTAAATTACAAGACTCCATCAGGTTTATAGCATTTCACCCTCCCCAACTGCCGATCGTCTGCAGTGCTGAATTTGCTCCAAGCAAAACGCATTCATTGATGAACTCTATTACTTGTTCCTAAACATTACTTATGGACTGCTACTTCAAATGAAATTCTCTGCACTGCAGTCATATTTTACCTACATGGTTATTCTAATTGAGTATTGAGCAAAGTGGCTAATTAGGAGTCTTCAAGGGACTGTTTGTTTAATTTTGTTTTGGAATGTGTGCTTGCATAAATGCCATACAAGAAAAAGTCTGGAGGCCACAATCATCTGCAATGTAAAAATATTTCAGTTTCTGTGAAGTTTTCCCTCCCCCGAGGGTTCTAATTCATCTCTCCTAGTTGATAAATCAAGTCAGAAACACCCTCCCCCCCATGCTTTGGTGTCTAGCAGAAATATGACCCTTTTCTTGTCCAGGCATGCAGACAAGTGATGAATCAGACTTTCCCCGAGAAACTGCTGCAGCTCTTTTCCTAAGGCACATTACTGCCTGAATAACTCAGGTTTTCCTGAGCAGTGGGTCTGCTTTAGCAGCCTTAATTTACATGAAGAGAACACAAGAGGTATGGTCTGAGTCTGATCTGTAGAAGGTTATCAAGTGCCATCCAGATAACCCCTCCAGAACACCAAGAAATCTTACACAGTGCTTTGATACATCCCTGTGCCGCTCATCTGACTGCTGAGATGGAGCCAGAGGTTTCAGTTGCTTGCAGCAATCCCAGCCTATTCTCTACCATTCACTAAGGAGTATTCAGGCACTCTGGGCACACCAAAAACATCTGCCAAACATGACTTACCACTACCAGCAACACACATGAATACCCCTACCTCCTTAAAGTGTTAAAAGAAGTTTTATCTTGAATCATTAGCACAACTCATTATGATCTAAATCACAAGTATTTCCAACTCATTAGAGCCCTGGAGCAAGTGGATTTCCCCACAAAACTGTTTCTTCCCCTTCAAAATGGAACAGGGCCAATTTCTTTTCTGCCCTGTAGCAAAAAGACAGAAGCTGATCCAAAGAACAGAAGAGATGCAGGTTGTTTAGAAATGTGAAGGTAAATCTGCTAGAGCTTTAAATATGTAATTGCTCCCCTGGTTATCTAGGCTTTCTATGTATCAATGGTTAAGCCCATGCGCTTCCTTAGCATGACATTCAACACTGTGGTTACTAAAACTTTTGCTCACACTGTTAGGTACAAACATGACTGAATCAAGAAAATACAAGTTTGGTCAACGTTCAGGCAATAATGAATTAATTTGTTCTCATAGTACTCATGCAACATTTATGAACACTCCCATTCTACAGAAGAAATTACTTCTGTAGAAAGACAAGGTGTTCGGGCTCATTTCCTACGGGTTGTCAACCAATCACATAAGAAGTCTGGAGTCTGGTCATTTTTATTTCTTGTACCCTGAGGCTTGCAACAACTAAATGCAATTATTTGGGTTTCCCTACCCATTTCATTTTCTGCAATCTTTAACTCCAGGTACAAACATGGCTCCACTGAACTGACAAGCAAGCAACTTTCACACTCTTATTTAATCAAGCCAGGATCTCACTTTCTCTTACTTGGTAAGGCACTGGTCACATAGAAAAAGAAACACTTGCTCCCAACAAACTGTGTATAGCATGGCAATGAATATGAAATGCACCTGAAACAGGTTATTCCTCTCACTAGCTCTAAAAGTAGAGAGAAGGCTATGGGTGATCTTTTATTTTCCAATTACTGTTAGTAGGGGGTGTTGTTCTTTTCTTCTTTTTCTTTTAAATAAGACTAAGCTAAAAACTGACAAATATGCCAATTCCTTGGAAGAGGGGCAAAGGAAAGCAAAAAAAGCAAAGCACGGAGAATCCGTTCCTGTCCATACAGCCTTGCAGCCTCGCAGGGTACTCCGAACTTTGTCTGCAGCATATGGGTTGCTACAGTATATGCTCCATAGGGGAACAACAGGGCAAGGGTAAGTGAAAGTCCTCCTAATGCAATAACCTTGTGTATGTTGGACCTTCCTATACAGTGCTTCCAGCTCTTCCCAAATCTCTTCTTACTTGATCATGTGTACTTGGCTTTGTACGTTTTCCCAAACTGCTTTAAAATACTTAAAGAGTAGGATTAAGGAGCAAAAGCTATGTGCATTGGAAATAAAATACAGTGCCCAACATGGCTTTACACATGTTAACTGCTAATCAGTTGTGTAGGGCACCAATATTTAAGAAATTTGGTGTATCAAATATGGCAAGCCCTGTAACATGAAACAGACTACCAGTCTTGAAACATTTTCCTACAGCCCTGCTCCCATTTCTTCCTTCTGAGTAGACACTGAACAGACTTTTTTATCTCCCAAGAGCTGTGAATAGAAAGAGTGCTGCAGAATGTACGCATCCAAATGATTGTTTATTTGGATCACTATAATCCAGACCAATTTACACAAGAAGGATCCCCATTTAAGTGGGCTTGTTTCAGTTCATTCCTACTTCACACTTACACCAGGACTCCCCAAGTTCCCTGAGTTAACACAGATGTTTGAGAGATGAATCAGTAACCAAGACCTAATATAAAGTTTGCAGACACCAAGCAAAAAAGAAGCACAGCTGTAATGCACAGACCCCCACTGTGCAAATGACTCCAGCTTCCTCTCTAAAATAGCTTCAAGCATTTTATTAATTCAGAGAAGGTCAGACTTACATATCAACATCCACTGGTTTCAAGAGTCTGTGCTGCATGTTGTGAGTTCACTGGGTACAGTAACCAGCTAGCCAGGTATGTCTGAGGAATGAATCCTCTCCACATGGCCAGGACCCAAACACAAAGACTCAAGAAGTAAACAGAGCCTGTGCAGCACAATAACCGAAGGCTTTTGGGAAAGGCAGTGAGCTGACAATCAGGATGGTAACTGGGAGAAATCAGCTGGGATGTGCATGTGAAGCAGTGCACTATCTTGTCTCAATAAGGCTTATTTACCCCTGCTCTCAAGCTGCTGCTCTGCATCCTTGGCAATCACATACTCCACACAATTTCAAGGAAATGAGTGAACTTGCACACTCACTGTACCACTCTGAACATGGCACAGGCAGCATGGTCAAAGTTGCGGCCCACTCACCATTTTACAAACTCCTCCACCATCACTGCCTTGTAAAAACTCTACAACCCATGTGGATTTGGGAATTCCCGCTGCTTCCAAGTGCTGCACCCCACACCTGACAGGACTGCTCCTCACAGCTCAGGGAGTCACACTGTACCCAACTGTATAAGATGACTATAGATGACTGGAAAGATGAAGATTCCAGGCACTTATTAAAGAGGTCGAGTTAATGAAGTAACACTGATTGTGCTGAGCTTTGCCCTTCCGCCACTAGCTGAGCCAGGCTGACAGAGGAGGTCTAGGGGGATGTTAAACTTCCTACCTACTTAATATCAACTAACTTGAAAAATTAATCAAGGAAATTCACATTAATACAACTGACAGGCAAATGTAATTACACTGTGCATAACATTTAATTCAATATGGTTACTGAGCCTAAAAAGCACATTACTTTCTTTATGAGATTGCTTTGCTATTTATTAGGGAAAAGGTCTTTGTAAAATGACTCTTTATTCAGCTGCTCAGAAGAAAGAGAGATCTGGGAGCTACTCCCATGGCATGGAAATTGCTTTATTCCCTTCAGCTAGATTTGCTGTTTAAAAATGAGATGTAAATCAAGACCAGAATTGCACTACTGGTCTTCCACTTGTTTAGAGTAACTTTAGGGTGATCACTGCAGAAACCCAGCTTGAGCTGCTGCCTTTCTATTCCTTCACCTCTTCACACAGCTCCCACATACGTTCCCAATTGCTATTTATCTTGTGGTTTTAACAAGACTTTTTTTTTCCTTGCCCAATAAATGTCCTGTTCAACTCTAGGTTTCAAAACTGTATCAGATGGCAGAGTTTAGTTTTCTTGCTTCTTGGGAAAGGAATGAGCAGCAGTGGTGACAGAAGAGTCACCTACTTGTAGACCTCAGCAGAACTCACTAATGCATTTTAAATTAATTCGAAAGGCTGTCTTGGCACAGAAAGGTCAGACTTTTCTCTTTTAATTAAAACTTAAAACAAAAAAAAGCAGGGTGAATTTATACCTTAATCTCCTTCTCTGGTCAAACCACGTAGCTTTACTCACAGCTAGCAAGTGGACTTTTTTTTAAAGCCCTGCCCTTCACTCATAAACAAAACCAGCCAGAGCTCTGTCTCATTATAGCCTGCACAGACACATGGTCCTGCTGTGAGGGCAGCCCCATGCAGAGATCTGCACAACAGCAGAAGGAGCAGTTGTCTGCTAGTTTCTTATTATAACTGAGCTCCCGTTCATATAGTGCTGGAGCTGCTTAGAAATTCCAGTTTTAAGCCCTGTTCTGATGGTTTGTAAACCTGGATGGGAAAATTCGTTACGGATTGAATCACCACACAGCCAAGCCCTGCTCGTGCAGCAACACTTGGTCTCCTGTCAATGGACACCTAGAGATCCAGGGCACTGGCTCCCCATCCCCTCCCACTTGTGACCTCTGCTCTCATGCAAACTGACTTTGGTTGCCAGTTGCAACAGCAAACCACAGTGTTCTTATCTCTCTGCTACAAGAAACATGACATGAGGAAACACTGGAAGTGCAGATACTCTCATTTGGGTGAAACATGGCAAATTTAGCAAGTACTGTGAACAGAAACAGATCCCTTGGTTAATAAAGCTCTTCCTTCCACTAGCCCAAGTGGTGCTAGCCTTAGCTACACTCTCACAGCTGTCTTAATGAAGTTACAGCTATCTTGATACAATCCAAAAAAAGAAGCAGTTTTGAACCCTGAAGTAACAGTTATAAAATTAATCAAGACATGGCAGATATGCCAAAACATGCACCAGGACAAGCGCCCTTTCTTGATCTCCAGATCAAATGCTACAGCAGGCCTGTCAGTCAGCTGCTGATGAGTGTGACAGCCCTGAACTTCGTGTGGCAGCAAAAACAGATAATAATTGGAATAAAAGTGTGGATTGCCCATAGCTAAGACAAGGGAGGTGCTCAGCACAGCTGCTGATTTGGCTGGTGGCCCCTGAGCTCCAGTGGCTGGGATGCAAGCAGGGAGCTGGCAAGGACATGGGCAGGTCATCGCTGTGGGTGCTGCCAGCCTCTCAAATGGCAGCGCTCGGCGCAGGGAGCCATCTGCCTGAAGCTGCTCCGCACAGGAGCTGGTGACCACCTTAAAAGCAGTCCTCCAGATTGTCCAACTTTACCCACTGACTGCTCTGCCCATCTGATGGCTGGCAGAGAAACACGGGCTTCCCTTCTCTCCCTTTCATGAGCCGCACGCACACGCACACTCACACCGCCGTGCCCGCTCCTCCCCCGGCTCGGGCGGGGGTCCGCAGGCTGTGTCCCCGGGTGCATGGCCAGCCTGGCAGCCAGCTGCTCACCCTGACGCGCCCAGCATCTCCACCCGGGGAAAGGCAGACTCCGGTGGCCCTCTGTGACCGATTTGTGTGATCAATTACCAAGAAGCTGTAAAAAACAAGAACCAGGCACAGGACATGCGAGGCCCCCCTGGGTTCAGGCTCCCCAGCTCCCGGAGCTGGGCTCAGTGCCCAGCCGAGGGGGGCCGGGGGCATCCCCCGAGCACAGCGAGGAGCCGCCTGGCCCGCCCTTGCCTTCCCCAGGCCTGCGGGCGCGGCCCCGCGTTCATGTCAGGCGCTCCGTTGTAGCACCAGCCTTCTCTTCGAATGGCCTTTGTCAGTCTGAGCAGCCCACGGAACAATTAGAGCAGGAGGCAGCGGCCGGCCCCAAGCTGCGAAAGCTGCTCCTGGGTGCTTTGGGTTCCTCGAGGGAAGGGCACCGGCGATGCAATGCCCGCCCTGCTGCTTGGGAACTTCCCAAACTTGATAAAGAGCCGGACGCGCTGCACAACAAGATACACATACGCTGGTATTGGGGAGCCTGCAAACATAACCGGGAGGGCTTGCATTTGGAAAGTATGAAGTGACCCAACTTGAAAAAAATTTTAAAAATCCCTAAAAATCTTCTTCAAGTAGAAGCCTTTCAGTTCCACACTCAGGGCCATTTTTCAGCTAGCTGTCACTTTTCACTTCAAAGGTTACTCCTTAAAGCTAAATAAAATATTTATGTTATTCAGTACAAGGCATGAAAAATTTCTGGTTTGCTCATTTCTGCACATGGATTTGAAACCCGCCTGTAATTTCCCTTCTGTTGTTTGCAGGCTTAGCTGCGAATATTAAGTGTTCATTATTACTAAAACTGAAAAACCAACAACCAATCCCAAGGTCAAACCTGGATATTAAGTGCTGGGTCATTTCCTGCCTTGGTGACAGATCTTCCCTAAAATGCTTGCTATCACATCAAATCAAGTAGATTTTTTTTCTTTCTGTATCAGAGGTTATCAAGAGCTTATTCATCGGTTATCATGAGGTGGATTCCTACCCGCAGGGAACCCTGCACAGGTTGCGAACTGCCAGACCCCTATTTGCACACACATACACACAGACACACACACACAGAGTAAATGCAAATACCGGTGCTCAACTTAGGAAACAGAGTCTGTTTTATTTACTTTTATCAATATATCAAACATATCCAATTTTATTTTCTTCAACCAACTCAATTAACAGCTCACTGCATATACTGTGTAAATAAATCTCATAATACTGCCATTCCACTTTTGTTTGTTTAAACCCCTAGCTTTAGAGCTGGCAGCTCACAAATCAGAAATGAAAAGGCAGGTTTACTCATCCCTGAGCAAATTTAACTCCTGCTAAATTCAGTGTTATTTTCCTTCTAATTTCATTTAGGCTAAGTGAAAGTCTAAGGCTTTCTTATTCCCACGTTAAATACTAAACCTATAGTTTTCACCAAACTGAAAGGGAAAAGCTCCATAAAAACACTATCGTTATGCATCTACTCCCTGTGCATTTGCTAGCAAAAACTAACCTTTGTAAAGGCCAACTTTTCCTTTTAGTTTTGCATGAGTAAATTTAATGCTGTTCTACTGACCTCACTCCTATTTCTCTATTTTAACTTGGCTTAGGCAGGTTTGAGTCACATGGATGAGAACATGAGAGACACTGGATTTAGTTTTTTGCAAATATTGGCTTTATCAGAGTAAGTGCTGGTATCCAGAACATAAGAGGTGTCATTGAAGCACTATAAATATAAAAAAATAAAGATTACTAAAGCATTTTATTACCTTCAGTATAAAGAGCCATAACACACCTTCAACCTGTAGCAGATGAGAAGGAAATCCCTCCCTGTACATGTGAACTATCATCCCTGCCAAAGCGAGCATGGAACTAAGAGATACTTAATGAACCAAAAAAACCAATCTAAGCTACAAAGGAAAATGAAACCTTCATTTTGAGGGAGTGTAACCAAACATACTTCATATGCAACACACTGCATTAGCAGGCCAACTTTAAGGACAAAGGCTGCATTCACACATAAGCTATAGCAGCAAGGTTCCCACATGTTCTCAGACCCTGAGGACACAAACGGGTTTCACCCCAGGCACAGAGATCCATCCAAACACATCTGGAGGCATCATCCAGCATGTCAGAATGTACAACACCGTTTTAAAAATAACCCATTTGGTGTGATGATACGTGTGTGGGGCCATCACTGCTTAACACCCAACAGGCGGAAGAACAGCCCTACCTAAAATCTTTGAAAGAATGCCTGATTTAAAGTTGTCCTCATCTTGACAGCGTAAGAAACACAAATTAGCCTTAAACCAGTAAGTAAACTGTTATCACTTGGGGGATGCACGTATTAAAAAGAAGCTACTTAAAGCCAATTGGGAGATCAAATATTAAATAATAATGTATTAGAACTAATAAATTAAAAATGAAACGTGCTTTACAATCCGAGTCAGAACTACCACTGGCTTTAACCTGAAAAAATGCAACATAACTAAGAACAACTGAGGCAGTATTAATCTCTGAATTCAGTGCTGTGACAGGGAAAAATAAAACGGAAGGACTTTAATCTCACGTGAGGTTTTATCTTGCACTGTTTTGATCTGGCAAACTTACTTTGAAGTTGGTTTGTTTTCATGGCATTTACTAGAGAATCATGACAAAGGCCAAGGTCCTCTGTTCAGCCAAAGCTTCCCAGTATCCACCAGTCCCTGCTGTCCTTGCTCTGCTGATGACGCAACACCCAGTGTTCAACCTCTGCTGGCTGCACCTCCATATTAGAAGATAAGCACGCCTGCAATCTGTTCCACTTCATGCTAATTACAGACAAATCCTGTTTAGTTTACCCATGAAAGTAAATTGATTTGCATGGGATTATTTACAGGGGTAAACGGGATCTAGACTGACCCTAAGGATCTGGGGCTTTTGGGTGATATATCAATGAATTCCCCAGCTGGATGAATTTCTAAGTGTCTTTCCCACTGCATTAATACACACCAAATGTGACAGAGAGATATCTTCCCTCCACCAGCTCTCCAAAATACTTTTTTTTTTTTTTTTTAAAAATAGCAGGGTTAGTTTACTAATGTAAATCATGAGCTTTGCTTTCAATAGCCAAGGGATCTGGTAATGGTAGATAACTAAATTTATTTACTTATAGGTATTCCCAAAGGGACTACCTTCTTTAGGCCTGTTTTCATTTTTGAAGGAGACAGATAAAGCAATACTACAACTTGGCCCTTTTACTTGCCCCATTTACTACACTCCTTGGGGACCCATACATCTGTTTTAAACGAGGCATAGCTTATACACTT
The DNA here is from genome assembly GCA_013398055.1 of Ifrita kowaldi. NCBI lineage: Eukaryota > Metazoa > Chordata > Aves > Passeriformes > Cinclosomatidae > Ifrita > Ifrita kowaldi. The sequence goes on from VZRS01003578.1 coordinate 407,712, forward strand.
CATACATTATTAGCACAGCATTTTCTCCCCAGGCTTTCCAAGCTTTCAGCTCCCTGCAGAGTTGCTGTTGACAACTCACATGCACCCACTTTGTAGACCCTTTGTCTTAGACAAGATAAGAGGTGCAAGGGAGGTAACTTCATCCCACATAGTGGCTAGGGTGGCTCCAGCACAGGACAGTCTTCCTTCAATGGCAACCAGACCAGGGATGACGTGCAGAGACAGCTGCAGACCTCCAATTTCTGAATTTCAACTTCTGGAAATCTTCCCATTACATGACAGTGCTGGTGCTGGCAGAGAGGGACCATCTCTCCTGTCATACAGTGAAGCTCAGAAGTCTCACAGGTCCGACACAGCTCCATGGCTCTTCCATCTCAAAACAGGTGCCATGGATTAAACTGTTCCCTCAAAGACCACAGTGTTTCTACACTGAGTGTACTAAATTCATGGCTATTAACACAGATGTTTTTCTCTTGAATATTTAAACTCAGGGAAGACTAGCCCAGTCTTGCTGCGACCCCTTCTCTCACTCAGGCCATGCCAGGAGTTCAGCACTTTCTGGCTTTATTCACTCTCAGACACCTCAGGTCAACTTACTGCTTCCAACAGAACGGGTGGGATTTTTTTGAACCATTTTCAGGCTGACAATATTTTTAAATATTGTAAATGTTGCATCAGCTCAAAAAAAAAATTTCCTTTGCTCCAGCTCTTATAGCTGGGTGGCTCCGTGAGTAGTTTTGGGTTTTCTTCAGAGGCTGATAACCTTCCTCTTTAAAGCTCAGCAAATGTCAGGTATTTACAGTGTCATTGCTCTTCTCTGGTTTCTAAGGCCTCTCTGATACAGATACTGAACCATAACCAAGGCCCTTACACAAACAGCTTTTTTATTTTTTCTAGTTTGCCTGCCCTAACAGCACTTAAAAGCTTTTCAAGCAGTAAATTCCAAGTCAGCTAGAGGACAAGAGACAGAACTGCCTTAACCCAGCTCTTCTGCTCTCCCTGTGATCCTTGCTTACGCTATCCATCAGTGACCTCATGTTAACATGGCAATTTTCCTGGTTTACTTCTTGTATCCACCACAGCCACTCATCTGCTGCTTAGGACAGGCAGCATCTCTTCAGTAAGCAATTGCAGGGACACAGAAAGGCAAACCCCAAACTCCCTGTGAGACTTCAAGTCTGCTAATGCACAACAGCAGCAGCTGCAGGACAACACTCTACAGTCCAGATACGTGCACAGTTCCCACTCCTGGGAATCAATGAGCACTATGAAGAATTATAGTTGACCCTAAAATACAATCCAGTAAGCACTTCAGCCTCAAGCAGTTCAGGGGCAAGAGACAGTCATGGATCTCCTGCTTGCCAGTACCTGTGGGCAGTTTATCTGCAAACTAGCAAGCCTTTGCGTGATGAGCTATCCGTTTGCCAAAGTCACAGAATCACTGAATCATTGAATGGTTTGGGTTGGAAGGAACCTTAAAGATCATCTGGTTCCAACATCCCTGTCATGGGCAGGGACATCTTCCCCTAAACCAGGTTGCTCAGTGCCCCATCCAGCCTGGCCTTGATGTGGTGAGTCATATGATGTGGTGAGTCATGCATTGTGTTCCTGACTCCACAGTGTCTCAGTTCATGACAGATCGGGATTTGGCCCGGCAAACACACTCATTGAGTCATTTCATCCTAGATACCCCCCTTCCAGAGAAGCTTGTCTTCACTGGTTCAGTCTGGCTAAGAAATGCCACAAGGCATTTGGCTTTGCTTAATGGTGGGTGTATCTAGAACCGGTATCACAGTCAGCAATGATAATAGAAGGCTGCAACCCCCAAACTTAACTAATTAGAAGAGTAAGATAATTCAGCTAGATCAGGAGATCTCCTCTGCTAACTCAGTTTATTGTCTGTATTGACCAGCACAATCTGGCCAAATCCCCAGTGCAAACAAGCAGCTTCTGCCAATATCGTCACAAAGCCAAAAAGTCTTAATTTGCTACAGGAAATGCTCATTTTACTGTATCTTGTACATCTGGCAATGGCTAAAATGCATCTAACTTAGTCAACAGTCAGATGTGATGAAACACAGCCAGCATTTTTCCACTGGCGTAACGCAGAGCTCAGCAGACGAGCTGAATTCAAAATTTGAACACCACTGAACATCAAATGTTTCTACATTCATTTTCAATTAAATGTTTTTGTGCAGAGCCCAGAGAAAGAGAGGCTGTCTAGAAATATGCTATGTGACAGAAGATACATAAAGCAAAAAATAAATAGAAGCACACACACTAAGTGCAAGCTTGTGCCAGTAGCATGGCAAAGAAGGTCTCTTCTTGCAAATCCAGTGTTCCTCCATCCATGGAAATACTCTGAAAGCTGAATTATTCTTTGAAAATTCACGAAGGGTTGGGGTTGGGTTTTTTTGACAGCTGCCCAATAGAAACAATTAAGTTCAACAATTTTCCCATCTAAAACATATTTAAGCCTTCTGATCCACATTATATCGAATCCACAATACTTGTTTCATATTTGTGTGGTACTTTGTAAACGTGCTATTTCCTTCTAGCTCTGTTGTCAGAAGGAAGCATCATCTTCCTATGTGCCAACGCTGCCTACAAAATAATGGAGCAGGAAGTTCTCTCATCCACCTTCCCCCACTCCTCCCTCCATACACATACTCTCCACTCTGACTTCAAGTTTTCCGGGATGGAAAACTGTCCACACAGTTGCATACAGTCATGGGGAGCAGACTGGGAATATTTTCCTCTTGTGCTGGAAAACATGAGTAACCAGCACCAGAGATAGGTCCAAAACTGACTTGTTCTCCCAGCAGAACAAAGGCATTGGTTGCAAATGTGGAAAGCCCAAACTCCCAGCAATCACACTTAATTTCTGACTCGTTCCTGTTGGCATCATTCATTTATCCCTCTCTCCTTTGATCTGATCCTTTCTTGACCTCCAAATACAAAACCTTGTGAAAAAGTAATGCAGTAGCAATTGCATTATATTTTACATTCACTTTGAGAAATTGTCTCAATTTTCCTTGCTGATCAAATGGAAAGAGGTGGTGATGATCTCGAGAGCAAGGACAAGAAACTGGATCTGCAGTGAAAGCTGGCATCTACTGCCCTGCAAAAGCTGAGCTTCATATGGAAGTCGAGGGTTTTCTTGCTCCCTCCGTTTTTCATACTATCACTTGCTTCGGGAGTCTTTATTTTGGTCTGACACTTTTCACAGGGTTGGGATCAGCTCTGAGATTCGCCGCTTTTCTTGTGGGAGGGATCTCTTTGGTTTAAGAGAAAGTGGGGGAGGAAGTGTTTCATTCTGCAAACACAACCTGCCCACAATGATATTTTTATTCCCTTGCTTTCCTATCAAAAGGTCTAGACTCAAAAGCACTGAGCGAAAGTCTGATTTAAAATACCAGAATTAAAATGAAGGCTGCAGATGGGAGGACTTTCAGTTTTCACTGGGGTTTAATCCTACCACTCCCCACTGCTTTGCTATCAGCTGGGGGATGAAAAAGACACTCTGGACGTAGCATTTCTTTTTCTCCTGCTACACTGCCGCTGTCATCCTAGGAGCTTTGTCTGCTTCTTCCAGTCATTTCTACCTGGTGTCAGGCAGCAGCTGGAGGTAGAGGCAGGCAATGGATGTGAAGATGCCAGGGCATCCCACCCTGAGGCTGCCAGAGGGGCCACAGGAAATCCCCATGGCCCATCCACTTGTGCCTCTAGGGGCCAGGCGGCCCAATAGGGATCGCCAGCAGCTGGGACTGAGAGAGGACTAAGAGAGGCTTGGCCCCAATTTTTGTCCTGCACTTGTCCAGCAGCACACAGAGCACAAAATAATCTTTCCAAAGCATGTTTTTTCATGCCAAAAGGAATAGCCTGTCTAATGAGGAAAGCATCCTGACCTCCTCTTCCACCTCTCTTGGGGGAGACAGCTATAAGGCTCTTGCACTTGGTGGCTGGAACAGCATAACCCTCTCCAAAAATCTCTGGGGAAAGACAGAGCAGGCAAACCGGCGCTGCGCTTTATTCCAGGGCTTAACAAAACGAGGTTTCCTGTCAGCCTGCTCTAATGAGATGCATCACATGGGCATTTCACATCAAATCACAGAGAGTCTTCACTGAGTGTTTCCCACCCCCGCTCCAGGAGGATTCCCTGGCCCTTCAAAGCCCCACTCCTGCCACAGACTCCCTGGATGGACACCCTGGTGCTGCTCACACAGCAGCAGCACCCCCCAAAGCAGCTGCTCAAAGCAGCTTCATCTGCCCGAGCTCTCCCAAACACAGGGAGCCTTTGGCCTCCATGTGTGCCTTGCAGGAGAACAGGGCAATTTGCTAAAATTATACAGGCAAGCCAAAAAGCTCTAAAGCCAGCACTAAAGGTAAACAACAAAGGGGATTAATTGCCAAACCTAAACAGCACTGGTGTGCTACTGAAGTCAGCAGCAGCATCTGAAAGTATTCAGCACATTTGAAGAATCCATCTACAACCTGATGGATTATTTTTTTCTGTGTGGGAATGTTACTTTAATGTAATTTCCCTACTGCATTTAAAATGATGGGATGTATACCTTTCTTCTGATCCAAAGTAAAAATGTGGGGTTTTTACATCTCAAAGCCAGCTACAAATACCTCTAACTTGTGATACAAAACCCCCCTCGGAAACATAAGTAAAATCTATCTATATACTCTTTTCATGCAACAGATCAGGACTGACAGAGGGCTCTGGAGCTGGAACAGGTTTTTGACTCTAGTAAAAATGGTGAGAATTCTTCAGCCAAATATAGAAGAATCCAAAAATTCAACCTTTTATCTCCCTCTGCTTCTAGTGCTCCATGCATGATGCTCTGTCTATGACAATAGTACAATAAAAATTTGAGTCATTTAAGTAATTTCCCATCACAGAAAGAAAAAAACCAAAGGAGTGGGGGGTAAGACAGACTCACATTCACATCTGGAGAAAAGAAAGTCAAACCAAAACCAATCTTAATTTATTTCCAATCAAATATTCCCTTTATGAAATGGCCACATGCGGCAAGAAAGCAGCAAGAGAAACTTAATTTCCAGGGAAAATAAGTACCTGGTCAGAAACAGTTTGAATGAATGAACCTAGTGTAGACCACATGAATGTAATCCTTAAAGCTATATTCAACTAGACAACAAAAATGAGAAAAACTCCTCAACAAAAGAAATGGGTTACTTTCAAGCTGCATTCCTTTCTTCTGTATTTACTCCGTTCTCCTCTTCCCCAAATGCAGTAAATTCATGGAGCAAAGCTGTAGAAGCTGGGGAGTTTTGTTTCATTTTGTGTTTGGTTTTTGTTTCAGAGCAACCATTTCATAACCATAACTACTCACAAACACTGTTTGCTTTTCAAACAGATGTTGCACTGTAATTGTGTCCAAATGAGCTGATTTGGGGTTTTCTGTTTGATGGGAGAACAAAGCAGAGAAGAGGAAAACCATTGGGGCTACATGAAATCTGTAGGAGTTTCAATGAAATAACTTCTGAGATCGCCTGAAAGCAACAAGATCCACCACTTGCACTTCCAAGATAAATTCATCAACAGAAGCTGTCTACTTCCCTCCCTAGTGAGGGTCTCAAAAGCAGCCTCAGGCAGACCGTTCTTAGTCCATCAGAGGGTTGAGGTCTAACAAGCTCCTGGGGATGGAGGTGAGAAAAGAGGAGCAGGACACTAGGGACTGCACACACACACACCGGCAGGAGCTGCATGAGCCTTCTCTCCCCAAGAGCCCACACTCACCCAGTAGAGCAAAACCAGATCAAGGTGGCAGAATGTTACAAAAGGACCTAAAAGCATGGCCTGAAATGAGGCTTGTCATAGAAGAGATAAGGGAAAAAAACCCACCCACACATGCCAGGGGAAAATGATGGTCCCAAAGGTCAAACACTGCACAAAGGAAAAAAAATGTTGGCTATTGTGCAATACCAGATAAATTAATCAAGGCCAGAGGAACAACAGCTGCTATGCAGATGGCACTTTCCCCATCCTGACTGCCAGACCGGACAACCCAGGACTCTCCATTTCCGTTAATCTTCCTGGGCAATGACAGGCTGCAGAGAGCAATCTGAACAGTCATGGCCGAGCATCCCGGGAGGCTGTGGACAGCCGGCCAGAAACAATGCCTCTGGGGTTAACTAAGCCACGATCCTGATGAAAAGCACATGTCATTTAATTATTGGGGGGGCTTCCACTAATTATAACCCACGGACATATATTTTATAGTACACCAAAGATCCGAATTAACAAAAGCCCAACGCTACTACTACACACAGCTCCTCCCATGCCATTAAAACTGTACAAGTGGGAAGAGCAACAAAAAGAGCCATCATTTGTGTTGTACAGAGTAAGTTCAGCATCTTGTTATAAAGAGCAGTATAGCCTTAGTTCAGGCTCTTCTTCTACTTGTCTGAGAGAACTACTTTATCAAAAGCTAAAAATCACAACTTAAATCTGGGTTAACCCAGAAGTTTTTTCCCTAGCCTTCACTCTTGTGAATAGAGTACCATTCCTGACTGAACTACAACACAGCCTTTGGGAGATGATTTTTTTAACTCAGTTTCACATTTTCTGCATGTAGGAGCCCCGAATTACGTAACAGGATCTCAGTCAAACATTTTTTCCCCCTGCCTGCATAGTGATTGCAAAGGCATCTAAACCACAAGGCTCTTTTAAGCTATGAGTTCCTGTTCTGCTATGTTTGGAAGAAAATGCTTTCTATGAAGAGTGAGGTAGGAGGCAATGGCAGGTAGCCAGATAAACTCCTTGCTTTGGTCCATATGCAAGTATTTCTCAGTACCAAGAAATCCTAATGACCTCAATTTCTGTGCTTAAGGTTCACTTTTCACAATATTTAAACACACCACCACCCCAAAAGCTCTTCAGATCTCATGCATGCAACAATCCCAGGAAATTCCTTTTGGTTTACCCTTTGCTTACAAAGAAAGCCTCACATATGAAATTCATTTATCTTAAATTCTTTAAACAATATGCAAGCAGTGCAGGCTTCGAACACAGTGCTAATTATGGGTAGCAGACTTTTTTCTATCTAAATGGTCAGGTTAAAATTTATGGTGCAGTTTACAGACTACAAAAATTCCTGGTTTAGTAGGTAATGTTTGTGGCCCTTCCTCATGAGGATCCTGTCTACAAGCAGGGGAATATAGGGGCATTAAAATGTAAATCAAGACATAAAGAGCAAGATTTTAAATGATATGTGGCAAAGGTTAAGGTAATCTCACCTCTAAGCTAAAAACTGGCACAGGCCTAATTTTCCCAGTGTTTTTATTTTCACACATACAGTTATCAAATGAAAGCTATATACAGAAAGGGAGACAGTACAGAAGCAAGAGTTTGCATAGAAAGGTGATTTGCTGTCCTTTGTTGCAAGAAAAATCAGCCAGACTCCTTCAGTATCAAGCATGGCAGAAACTCCCAGTTTCCTGGGTTAGTGGCAGCTTACACATCCCATAGTGCTCAGCACCTCTTTCAAGTCAGGGGAAAAAGCCTGGAGAACACCTGTGAAAGTGCCTTGCCTCAAAGCCATCTTCCTTTGGGGTCAGCTGCAACTACACTTCTCTCATGCCTCTCCACCTTTAACTTGGCCCAAGATGCTGCTTTTCTACTATACAATAAAGACCTCAAGCTTTGCATTTTGTACACTTCAGCACTGCTCCTCTGGCAGGCAGGAGATGCCAGCAGACAGCAAGTGCAAGGCTGGAGGGTCTGTCTCCCCCTCCCACAAGGGCAGACCACACACTGGCTTTCCTGTAAACCCATACACTGGCAGCAGTGGCCTGGAGACCATCCTGTTCATTTTAAACCCCCAAGGAAAGACAAAATAGGATATACTGGATAGCAAAGAAAGCTTTTTGTGCCACAGCTTCCTCACTTTGCATGGTTAGGGTTTACTTAAAAGGAGTGGAGGGATGGTTTGAATTCTTACATCGCTTCTCCCCCTTCCTGAGGAAGCTCTGGTGTTCTAGCCAGATGCTGGGAGCAATTCCAGCTCCATCTGTTTGAGAGTTTTGAGTTGTGCAACATAAATTTTACTTTAATGTGTGGTAATAATGACCTCCAAAACCCCATCTTGCCTCATTCAAATATGCTAGCTGAAAGCCAGTTTTCATATACATTAACACATTAAGTATTGCGGGGTGCATGTTAATGCTGTTTATGACAATTAAGACACACAAATTCCTATTAGCACTAATGGTGGTTTCATGACCTAATCCCCAATAAACACAAAAAACTGCATTTTTGAGCAGCTCCAGTCCCACACCCATACTCTGTATTCATGCTTGTCTGATCACTCCCACCTTCGAACATCCCATGTGCATCCATTCTCATTAGGTCTCCCAAGCTCCACAGGTTCAGGACAGGTCAAGCCTTCAGACTGAAAAGGCTTTTACAGAAGTTACAAAGTCATACAGGAAACAGTACCAGCACTTCATTAAAGTGAATTTTTCGTCTTAAGGTACCTAATCAGTGTTAAGGTTTGTAAGAAAGCTTGAAAATCTTAAACTTTGCTGAGACTGAGTCTTGGCATTCTTACTAGACATCTGCATGGTCTGTTTTAACAAGCCAGAAACAAATGCTGGCTGTGCTCTGTTTCTGTAGCTCTGCTTTTCCACAGCCAACCTATCCTATTTCACCTACTTTTTCAATGGCAAAAAGAAGACAAAAAAGCTGATGAACCAAACATTTTCAAATGTAAATCTCAATTCTCCTGTGAAAAAGCAGAAAGCACTGTATTTTCCTCCCACAGGATGCTCCCCCCAATCTTTGTTGCTTCACTTTAATTCACATCCTAGCATATACAGAGAAGCACTGAAGTGTTGCTTTCTGGGTGATGTATTATTATCGTAATACATGTTATTTGTGTTCACAAGCACACGAGAGAAAAAACTATCTCCTCTTTTCCAGGTGGCACATGTTATTCAACACTTTTGCAAGCCAGCAAGCAAACATCCAGCTTTAGCAAAAATCAGCATGATGATTATTTCTTTTCATTCTGCAAAGATCTTGCAAAGGTCAAGGTCACATAAGAAGGAGCTGTGTGCACTTAGCAAGTTTTGTCAGAAACCAAGGGAGGGGGCAGAGCCAGGTTCATGCTGAAACTGCCATTTGCAATGAGCCAGGATTGCCAAAGGAGCAGGTTTCCTCTTCATGCTCTCTCACCTCTTCTATCCCAAGACAGATATCAAAATCAGACAGCTCCTTCCTCTCCCCACTCCAACTCTCAGAGCACCCCTAAACCTGACAGCTGGGCCTTCCACATCTGTTTGCTACACTGCCACACTCAGAGCAGCTCAGGGCCCGGCTCAGTGGAGGCAGGACTCTTATCTAGAGACTGAGATACAACACATTTCATGCCATTTGTCTCATTTACAAACTCAGGTCAAGGCAGTAAGCTACACACAAGAAAATGGGGTAAAACAATTATAAGCTTCATTCACCAAAGTAATTCAGCTCTCAAGACTGAAATAGTGTCTGTGTATCCAGTTACCACACAAGAAAAGTTGTCCCAAGGCACACAGAATGAAGTCACACATTTGACCTTTGAGGTAAAGGAATTTTTCTCATGAACTGTCACTGATAAACAGATAAATGAAAAAGTGGTCATGCAGTCTTTGTTGATGATACTACAAAACACATCAGGTTATATACACTGCACTGAAGCTTGCCTTTTAGCTTAATCTAAATGGCAGTGAAGAAAACTAATAGATATATAGACTTGAAATGCATGCTCTCCCAAAAAAGAATCAAAGAAACCAGTGTTATAAGAAAAGAGGGCATAATTATGTGCAACACAATCAAAACCTAAACAAATTCATCAAGTAACTTGTCTTGCATTCAGCAGTCAGGTATAAACCTTTGTCCATGATGAGGAGTGAGGTGATGGACACAAAATGTTTGTAATGGATGCAAAAGACCACCATACCCTTGAATTCAGTTTGTATTTACTGTTCCTAGCATCTTACACTAACCATGAAGTGAGAAAAAAAAATCAAATGCAAAAAAGGAGACTCTTGTCTAAGTAACCTTCAGAGCTTGAAATTTAATAGGAACTAAGAAACTAAGGAAATTGGATGAACCTTGATACAGAGCAGCTGACAATATACATTGGAATAAGCCCTAAGCCACGTTTGCGAAGCTCGAGTTGGATGCAGTGAAAGAGCAGAACCAACAATCAGGGCAGATCTGAATGCCTGCAATGAAATAAAGAACAACAGAGATAAGGCCAAAACATGATGAAATCACAATTTATTTTGTTTAGGGCGGGGAGCCCAGACTTTTCCCACTGGCCCTTTTCTAAAATAAATAGGAAAAACTAAGAGTCATAAACTACAGAAAGTTCAATAAGCAAAAGGATTTAGCCATGGGTTCCAGATGGTGAATTTTAATGGCTGGCACTGGCATACCCCAAGCTTGCCTTTTACCAATTTTTCAACAGCTCTAAACAGTCAAAGGGTATCATATTTTGGGCTTAAGAGTTTTGGAAGAGGGGAGAATTCAGACCCTCTCTTTCTTCCCACATAATGTTACAGAAACACTTAATCTAGTTTCCTCAGTAGGGCTCTCTGCCAAAATATTTAGTCACTTCTAGTCTGTTTGCTCTTGATACAATTAGATGTTTCTGGTTTGTCATAGCCTTATCTGATTCAGCTGCTTATTTGCTCAACATGAGTGCCTGGGAATGGGGCATGCTGTTTAGTGTGCATATTCACACACACCTCTGACCATCGTGCTCTGAAACACAGCCCCGCGCTCCCACACACCAACACGGACAGATTTAGTTAACTGCGACACGGAGAAACAAATATGCCCAAGACATCCTGTGAAAGAAGACAAGAGGATTGGTAAACTCCCAAGCAGTACATAAAGAGAGGTTTCAAGGATTTTATTTGAGGAAGAGATAAGATCATCTAGCATTCTGTTTTGGCGTATTTGTGTCAAATTGACATTCCAATTTCGGCAGCATACATAGAACTGCACAATTATTTACCACTGTACAGATTTTACATAACTCTTCAAGTTACTGACTCACTTCATTCTCCTTCCGACTATAAGACAGATTAATCTGAAATGAATTAAGACAGGCAACCAGAAGTAATGTTACTATAGCTGGTGAACATTCTTTAAACTGCTCTATCAGTAAGCTGCTTAAAAGCCTCACTGTCATTGTATGCTGCATCTGCTCAATAATTACTACCTCTCAAACCAGGGATTATGACTGTGTGCTGAGTATTGCAACACAACAGACAAAGCAGTACAGGTAGCCAGGAATCTCAAAAGCAGAAACTGGTGAAGTACTTAATTATTCACACATAAAATGCTGGGCCCTGGAAAATCAGGCAATACAGTGCCCAATCTCTCATACAGGCAGCTACTCTGAGCCTTGAAATCAGAATTTCTATCTCATCTTAAAAAAAAAAAAAATCAAGCCATCATGTGTTTCATTACAAGAAGCAGAAATATTTCACAGAAAGAAGGAAACACTGCATTAAGGACAGGACAGTATATTGTAATTACAGTTACTAAGGTAAGCAAACAAAAAACAAAGGGCAGTGACCAGAGCAATGTGGAGGAGGCAGGAAAGATTCCTCTCACCAAAAAAGGCTTTAAATTTCAAGATTAAAACAAGAAGCACTTTGAGAAAAGACCTGTTAATTCCTATAGGACTGTGCTTCTGTCATGGTTTAGTCCTCTATACCTAAAGGAAATGTGTGTATTTCACAAGTCCAGAGCACCAGACATGCCCAGGATAAAACACAACCTCTGCCCACAAGTACTTTAGTCTAGAAAAGGTTTCCAATTGCACAGAAAATGTGGCAATTGTGCACTTAGGAGTTTGTGCTTGTAGAAAGGAAATCATCACCACCGAGTGTGAAGCACCTCCTAACCAACGACAGCTTCTGGCTCTGTGCAAAACTGAGTATTACACAGCTGCAGTAGCTGCACTACCTGCAAATAAAAATAACCCCAAAACAAAAATCACTCTGCTCAAAAGACAGGCGCAGACCACAGCAAGGAGTAAGAATAAAGAGAATTTTGTATAATAAAAATGTGTCTGCTGTAAGCTTAAAATTAATTTTGCTAAACTTGCCAAAGAAATATTTATCTCCAAAATCTTATTTTGGAGGCATTCAGTGATGTCTCAGTCTACAGCAAAGAATCAAAGGAAGAATTAATTGGCAATGCAACAGTTTCCAGTTTTGATTTGATTTGTCTCCTTGAACAGTATCTTGCACATACATGTTCTAATACCTGACATTGGAGGCATTTGGATTTTGTTCTCAATTCCCAACATGAATGTAAGAACACAAGAAAATAGCTGTCTTCCACCTGGGCACTTGCTTATATTCTGCTTATCAGATTGTTTTCCCTTAAAAGTAAAATAAAAAAAAAATCAGTTTAGTTATTCACACAGAAATTTTAATTACTGAAGCTAACTTTTAGGCTACTGGGAAGTTTTGAATCTCTTGTCAGAACTGATTAGGAAAAATGTATCCAAATACCCAAAGATATCTAAGTTTACAGGGAAACAGAGCTTTACTATTAACTCTTTTGTTTCAGGTTGTCTGGTAGCACATGGACCCTTTCCTCACCAGAAGTCTTTTGAACACAAATGTCACAGGGTCAAAATTTCAGGTAGAACTAGAAATACACTTAAACTGTAGTTCTGGAAGAGACTCAAAAGAAACAGAGAGAACAAGGTCCCACAAGCTGCTTGTTTTCAAAGCCATCATGTACAATTTAATATCAAGTAAAATTATGGCTGGCTGGCACAGTTTTCCTGAATGGGCGTGACTAGAAATGGTGCTATTTAACAAATCAAAAGCATGGACCATGCAAATATTTCAATAAAACAGGATCAATGTTTGACATAAACTTACTTAGACAGGGCTCAAGGTAAAAGAGAATTACAGTCTACAATGAGAATATTTAAGATGATGACTCTTATATGAAATAAGCTCTGTCTTACTCTTGCATCTCCCTTCACATCAATAATTAATTTGGGCTAGAGGACAAAACAATGGAAGAACTCCCATGAAGGATACCATCTTGTCATTACCCAATATAAAGAGTGTATATTTAAACACAGGCCTGAAATTAGCTCAGCCACAAGCTTTTGATCAACCCCTGTAAACACACTGAATACCCTCACTGCTGCTGCATGGCTTAAAGAATTTCCAAAAAGGACCAGCACAGAAACAGAGGAATCAAGTCAAAGGGGAACTAAGGAAATTACCTGGCTACTCTTTCCAGTCTGCTGTCTGACCCAATCACATGTCCCTGCATAGTCACAGCGAAGGAGGCAAGTCTGGAAGGCCCAATTCTGCAGCATGTACAGACACAGTCAAACAGCTTCAAAAATCATTTGGGGGCCACACAACCATCCTGGGGCCAGAGCAGGTCAGCAACTGTGTGCCCAAACTCTCCCAGGGCCATGAACAAGGATTTAATCACCTAAATGCTTGATTATTAAAACCGCAGGGGGACTTACATGGATGCTTGTGGATGCCACACTCACTAATAGTGCAGGGGTACTGATGTTAAGAACAGAGAAACCTGCCCAGGCTCCTCAGCTATAGACCCCTGCTCCACACAAAACACCTGGGAAATATTTCTGAAGGTTGAGAATAAACACCCACTGGCAGTTACAGTAACAGAGTATCCACCCACTCCCCCTATACCAATAACTTTATCCATCTTCCCCATCTGTTCAAAACAAAAATAAAATTACATCCCAAGAACCCAGCTTTGCAGGGCACACATCCTCCAACACAGTAACCTGTTTTACATACATAAATCTGGTTTGCATGGACAGTCGTGATGACTTTCTATCACCAGTGAGGTGACCAGTGCTGGTTTTCTACCCCAGAGAGCAGTGGCTGAATGCTGTTCTGCATACCAGATTTGTTTTAGGGTGACATATCTCTCTGTGACAAATGGACTGAGGACTTCAAATGACTTGGGGGGAGGGGAGAGCTTTTCCTTATCTGTGTTTCGTTAGGAAACACTATGGTTCCAAAATCCAGTAAGAAAAGTTCACTGTTATCTAAGCAGACAGAAAATCTGAATCTTCTTTTCAACTATACAACTGCAAAGCATTAGACAAAAGACAAGTAACTAATCCTTGTTTAAAATAACTTGCTTTGCTTTAAAGACAACATATTCCCTCTGGCATTAACTACCTCAGATCTCAGGAGCTTAAGGTTATTTCAGGATTTAGTAACTAATGGAATAATTGTATACTAGGGGTTTAAGTAACAATGTCTACATTGTGTAAGTATCTTCCTGTAACTGACTGGTGATAACTACATTACACATCCTCCAGAAAGCAAAATATTCTGAATATTTACAAGTTTGTTTCAAAGCTTTCTGATTTTTATTTAGTGTTCAAAGTGTGTAGGCACAGCCAAAGCAATGCATTTTAAAACCCTGCCATAAATCATTCACTGTGCAAAAGCAAACTTTTATTTCACAGAAAGTGCTTAATTGTTTTGAACTTCTTCAATGTGAACTGTCACTCTGGATACCTCCTCTTGCACCTTTCTTGTAGCAGATGGTCATTAACTTGTGCTAGGATGGACACTCCAACTGCCCGAATCATCCAGCTCTGCTGTACCACGCTCAGCGACCCCGCTGATGGGTCTGAGATCCCCCAGGCAGCTCAAGCCTTCTGCAGTCGATGCAGCAGCACACAGCACCTTCAGCACCCAGGGGACCGGCCCATCACTGTGGCCCCCAGCCTGAAATTCAGCATTTCAGCACCTAGTAACTATGAACTGAACCACTGGATAAGCATTAGCAGAGAGACTCAAGATGTCTTTTACCATTATGAAGATTTTTCTCTAGTGCATGTTCTTCAGATCATATGTCTACCTTGGTGATGTAAATAGACATTTAGTAAACTTACAGATGTTAACAGCTGTCAACATTTCAACTGTCTTCATGCAAAACAAGATCTAACAGAGATTTCAAGAAGGCACAAGCTGACAGTGCTACCTGAAACCAAATCCCTTCCAAACCACTTCCTTTCATGCCAGTACTTCTAAAGGCCATTTCACACCTGGATGAAACCATTCACATTTTAATGCAAATGCTTTAACTTCACAAGGATGCTGATTTGCCTCCCTTTTCCTGGTTGCTCCACTTGGAGAAGTCCTGATGCGCATTGAAGCCGCTCAGCAAGGAACCCAGCAAGGATCCTTTCATATGCAAGGGTCCCCAGGCCGAATCCAGGTGACACCATCCGGTTTGTCAGGAGTTTGCAAGTGAGAGTAAACCACATGGTAGGGTAGAATTCAAAACTTCTGAAGGTAAGAGACAATACCAACATACCCAGGGAAAAAAAAAAACCTTTAGTGGAAGAGAAGTACAAAAGATTCCTTCAAGACAGCTGAACAATAAAAAGGAGAGAAAAATACTCCTTTCTGAACCCAACAACCGTTCAAAATATGGACACTGAGTTGCGTGCATCACAGCTTTCACATCAGCCCTCTGCACCTTCATACGGGTAAATAACTCAGGAGATAAAAGAAGGCGAAGGAAGAGGAACTATAATTATCAATAAAACCCTGATACTATACACAAGTATTCTCAGAAGAAGGCACCTCACCCTTTCAATCTCAGCTCCCAAAAAAGAACAAAACGCTCTCACCCAGAAGAGCACAGCACTGCTTTTAGCTTTCTTCACATCATATGTCATACAACATCCCTTAACTGGAGAGGCTGGGGCCATAGCCCAGGGCACAGCTGCTCTAGTCACTGCAAAAATCGACTGCTTCTCCTATGCCGTGTTGATTAATATCATTTAGGAAGCTGAATTTTTAAGCACTAGAAAAATCAAATTGATTTCATCTATATTACAAAAATCTAATTGCTTTCTTTCATAAGCACTAACTGGCTTTGCTTATCTGGATTTTCCTGCAACGAAGCCTGGTCTTTTAAAAGCTGGTCACTGACTCTTTTGTGAGCCACATTCTTCTTGCACTGGCCAGAGATTTCACTTAGCTTTAATCTCACTTCATATCATGCAATTGAGAAAAAGAATATTCTGCAACAGCCCTACTCTTTGTAATATTATCATCTTCATGAAATGTTGCACGAGAGCTCTGTCAGCTGCCGTGATGGTCGCAACTGGAAAAACCGTGCTTCAGGGCAACTTCACCATTAAAAACATCCAGGGAAACTTCCAACTTCCTGTGTGGTCACAGTCCATAACACAGTGTTTGCCAGCATAAAGCACTTAGATATTTTAATATATGCTGCTATTCATGTAATACAAGATCAGACTCAGTAAGGAATGGGAGAAGAACAGGGGCAGCCAAGTGGAGGAACCACTGTAGATTAAACACCATCCATGCTGCTTTGCTGGAGGGAGGACAATAAATAAAGGCAGAACTGCTGATCTCAGCTCAGTCCTTGAAGAGCTGTAAGGTCCAAGCCACAGAAAGGTACTGGCAGGAGAAAGCATAAGCTACACAGACAAATTGGGTAATGTCTGTTCAAGAGAGAAATCTGGGCTTGAGCAGGGAAGGATCACAGATGTGTCACTGCTGAGAAGGAAAACCCAGTCAGGTAAAAAGATATAGGTCTCCTGCATAGCAGGACTAGGAAAATCCACGCTGGCTGACTGCCCTGCATGTGACCTGCTGGAATAAAGGCTCAAATCTACTCTCCAGACAGACAGCTCCTTACAAAGGAAACTGGAGATTACGACTTCACTGGAAATGACCACTTTGGAGATTAATCTGTGCACACGTACACATGTACACACACACACACACACACAAATGCATTGGAAATCCACTGTTGGAAACGCATCTAAAGCAGGTGGAAATGCAGGATGGAGAGCATTCTGGCTGTGGGGTTTAACGCAGCCATAAATATTACCAGTCTCAGCTATTTCAGCACAACACAACCACTGCTCATCAATATTGCTGTCAGCTCTGTGTTGGCAACAAACCGCATGACAGGCACGGTCACCCATTCCCCCTGGCCAGGAGAGACCGGCTGCAGATGGAGCTCAGCATGCCCGCACAGGCACAGCCCTGGACACCTTCGTGCAGGGGCAGAAACAGGAAACAGACTGGAACCCGACACCGTGGTGTCATCCAGGAATTTGCTTTATAGCAGCTCTGTGATCAGTTGCTGGAGTAGCCTTTTCAGGAATTATCCAGGAATGCAGAGGCAACCAGAAAGCTCCCTCCGAAGTCTCCCTGCAGCAAGTGATCTGCCCAAATGCCAAGGTGACAGATTCCTGAGTCGGGCAGCCTGTCCTCGCTCCCTGGCCTTGGCGGGGGACTCATGGGCAGAGGTGGGTGCACATGTCACTGGTATCTACTGACTGCTACAGAGCCATCAGAACACTTTATTAATGCTCTAGATAAAAAAAATCTGAAAATCTCTTCAACATTAATTTTCTTTTTTTCAACTTTTTCTCAAACCTCTGATCCAGAATTGACCTAGAGAGGGGTCCTTGCTCCTTCCTTTGCTAAAATGACAGCTTTCTAAATGGCATCTGCAGTAAAATGCATCAAAACCAAAGTTCAGTTCATGGGATTTTAGAAATCAGTTATTATTCACTGCTACTTGCTTTAAAATACTCCCCACTCCCCTTCGCCCTTACATTACGTCTTCCAATAATGTCACATGGGTTGGATTGTCAGAAGGAGCCAACTCTAGCACAGATTCACCCCCACTTAAACCAACCATAAAAATGTCAAAGCCTTTGAACAGCAATCACCTAGTAACAGCTGGGGAACTTCCACAATGAACACTTATTTTCAGATTTCATTCTGAATATCCATTTTTAAAGTTTTAAAAACATTTTAATGCTCCTTTTCCACAAAGCAACTTCACCGCAAGATTCATTAGAATTGGCGAGTCTAGATTTCAGAGACGAAATCAAGTGGGTTTTGGTGAAGAAGACAGAGAAGCAGGCTAAACATTGTGGAAAGAGAGAAGCAGTAGAGAGCCCAGTACAGTACTTTCTTACATTCACAGACGATTTTAATAGGTCTCACCATTGCAACTTTCCTACAAACAACAGCGTAATTACGCAACAGCCTCTGCATGACTCAGGGGGCAAGGTGGAACACTGTACCCCATCAAATATACTGGGCTGTGATACTTTGAAGAGACAAGAAAATGAGTTTTCTAGTTATGTATGTAAGCAATTCAGAAAGCACATCCACCACTTTCTGTCGTCTCAGAGAGATTTTATTTTTGTGGGGACTTTTCAAGGACAAAAGATTCAATTTCAAAACTTTACCAAAGAAAAGAAAAAAAAGATGAAACCCCCATCACACTACTTTAGCAAGCAGCAACACTGCACTGCATCAATTGCTACCATTGGTAACTTCTTGGTGTCCCTGGCACAAAGCAGGGTCCTGGTCAAACGGGATGATGACAGCACTGACTGCTTGGCCTCACTTCCACAGCATTCCTGAGGGATGCTGTGTTGCTGGTGTGGCATGGCATCCTCTTCCAGGTACCTAGAGCCCCTGCCTCCAGAAGATAAACTCCTGCTGCAACAAGGAGTCAATAAGGAGATTCAAGAATAGTGGACTCGTGTTTCCTTCAGGCAAATTAATGGGAGGATTCAAGTTCACAGAAAGGTTTGAAATGGAAGGTAGGTGGGAAAACAACTGATAAAATATACCCTCAGAGCCTTGCAGGGTGCAGTGCACGTATTCTCCCCTCAAAGATGTACATCAGACAGGGATCTCTGAACAGCTGCCCTGAGGAGCTCTGGGTGACAGCCCAATACAAGGTACATGCACAGCAGCCAACTGAGCCTGGCAGAAGGACATGACGGATTCCACACACCCACTGTTGGGGAGGGATGTCAGGGGAACCCTGGCCAGCCCCAGGGACACAGAAGGTACACCTGATCCCTCTGACTTTCAGGGACTAATCCTGCACTCTCCAAGAGGAAGGGGGTCTAGCTTAAAGAATAGGCACACAGACTCAGAGCTGAGCCAGGAGCACTCATCGCACCACCTGCATGAGCAGGGGCCCAGCTCTGCCCAGAGGGGTGAAACCACAGGTGCCCATCAAGCACGGGCATAGACATTTGCCCATCAGCCAGCCAAACCCTGCAGTGCCCTCTCTGCCTTTCCCCAGAGCGCAGGAGACCCAAAGCAGGACCATAAAGCTCCTTGGCATTTTCCCTTGCTTCCCAGTTCCCTGCACTGTAATTATCACCAGCCATGGCAGACAGATAAGTGACAGGGGCAGAGAGGGCAGCAGGGAGGTGCTGGCCTTGCTGTCTGTAATGGTGGGGTCCTTCCCTGGTGGCACAGAGGCTGGCCATTAGGGGCCACACCTGTCACCAAGCCAGAAATCACAGGATCACAGATTCACAGATTTAAACATTTATAAAAGACACCATAAACAATTCCATCTCTCTGGTGACAGGAAGGATGTGCTTGACGGGCTGCTGGAGTGTGTGAACTAACGATGGGGACAGCAAGGCAACGAGGTGCACACTGACTCAAAACAGAGACCAAGGGCATCTGAAAAGGTTATGTGTAGGGAAAAAACTCCACACAGTTTTATCAGTATTTCACTAGAAAACACAAGTGATAGAATACGAGATGGAAAATACCAGTGTAACATTCTCAGCAGCACTGTGTCTTACTACCAAAACCATCCTCTTAAATACAATTAATGTGTTGCTGTACTGAGGTATTCCTGTGCCCAAGCCAAGAATAACAGAGTTGTTTGCTAAAGAACAGATGAACAAAGCATGAATCTGAGAAAGAGTTTATCAAAGCTGAGAGGTTTCCAAAAGGCTACTGGACAGCCTAAATAAAAGAGAACTGAAAAAAAAATGTGTGGCTGTGCAGAAAAAGTGGGAGGTAGAGCTGACTTTCCCCTTCTCAGTATTTCCAAGGAATACCATTGCAAAGTTTTGACAATTACGAAGCACGTTAGCTAATCATGAAAATTCATCAAGTTTGTCATAAGTGACAGGGAAAGAGTACTTGACTGCTAAAATTGGATGAGCCACAAAACCTCCTGACAATCACTTACATAAATCACAGGAACATATCCATCATTTGACACAGAAGGTGTTTCCAGAGAGTAATATTTTTATGCCAAGAACAAGAAAGTTTGTATACCTCTTTTGGAATCACACCATATTTTGATCATTATCATATCAAAGCATTTCAGTGGGGAAAAAAAAAAAGGGTTATGCTTTTGTGGTCTAAAACTCAAATATTTGCAGCTGAGGCAGAGGACCTTCCTATCCACACCAAGGCAGCATGAGCACAGCAAAGCCACATGCCAGCAATGCCGGACTGCCACTTGCATGTGAGTAATGAGGAATGACAGCAAACACACACAAACACTTTACACAGTGACACTTCGATCCAGGAAGTAGCACCAGATTACAAATGTTAATCCTAAATGGTTTACAACATTACTGGAACAAAAGAAACATGGCAGAAGGTTTATTGCACTTTGTTTCAAGGACCTACATGTGGCATTATACCATATCAAAAGGTAAGAGCACTTAAGCAAGTGCAACTGTGATTGTTTTGTTTTCAAATCTTACATTCTGGTTTTGCATGTGTAACTAGAAATGTCCTAGTTTATTTTGTAGTTGTTTTTTAAGCTTGTTTCTCTCCCTGCCTACCACCCCATCCCAACTATTCCAAATACAAATCTGAAATGTCATTAATCTAAAATTTCACTTCTTACTACAAATACAAACCCAAGTTAAGAACTTGCAATCTACTTGAAGTGCTGTTTGGTTTTTCATTAAAGGAAACCCGGCTCACCTCCTGTGAACCTCCTGCTCTTCAGAGCTGATCCCAGTCAGCAGCCAGAACTACTGTGCTCTTTAGAGGTTTGGTTGTATCCACCCCACACTGGGACTCTGCATGCTTCCCATTAGAGCAACTCACTGACTTCCTTTTCCATAAATCCCTAATGCAGATCAGGAAACAGCACATGGACTAACATGGCTTAGGAGCTTACCAGCTTCAGCAACTCATCTCTGCACCACTGGTTCCCCTTTGGGAAGGGGTTACACAGAAGATACAGTAGGTAGTTCTGCATATAGGGTAGCAGAAGGATGCGAAGAGCAGCAATAAAATACGTATTTCTTGACACATTATTTCAAGAAGAAATAACCTGCCATCCACAGTTTATTTCCTTCCTTCTGCAATTTTTTTTTGTTTTAATTCTGAGTCTTGACAGTAGCTCTCAATATCCCACCATGGAATTTTACATAACATTATGCATTGTCAACATCCTATGGAGTTTGAAGATGTCAATGATAGTTTAAAAAATAGCCCACTTGTTCTGTTCTCTACCATTCTTGAAATGCTGTCAAGAGATATATTGATAATTAAATCTCTATGTACATCAAAAGATATCCCTCAGCTCAGTAAAATGCATACACTCCAGCAGCACAATTAGTCTGAGATGACATCCTAGGTTTTCTAGCTAACAGGGTCAAGAGAGAAAAGAGGAAATCACACCTTTTCAACTGCAATCTTTACTGGCATATGTCTGTGAATGTTTGCTGTATTTCTTTTTTGAATTTAAAACTTGTCTTGCTAGCAAAAGGAGAAAAAGATTGATTTTACAGTCCATACACTAAAATATAGCATGTTGAAAAACGGATGCTAGAACAATATTCCGCATGTCCCAGAAATTGCATCACAGTTCTCCTCATTTCCACGTAAAAATTTCTGCACGGTTGCCAACCACTCAAAAATGAAATAAAAAGAGGTTATCCCAATAGAAGTAAGGCATCTCCTTATAATACCATGGGCAAATTACCTTAGTTACCAGAACCACAGACAGGTGGATAGTTGAAAAACAACTTATCTTCAATTATTTTACAACAATGCTTGCCACCAAATGTGCTAAGCTAAATTACTGTCAGTGTACCTATGGGTACGTGGAAGCACAGTAAATTGCTAAAACTCTTCAACAACGGCAGCACTGCTTATGGCCACACAAAGGAACAAAGAAGTCACTGATATTTGTACTTTGTTTATGTGACATTTTTCTACAAAAGCAAGTAACTCTGAAGTCCCAGTTCTTCAGATGACCTGCAGGGTATGCAGTATAATACAGCTCAGTAATTTTGCTCTTTACCTCTCCACAGAAAGGAATTACATTTCTCTGCACATGCTGTGATTTATAGCGTTCTGTTTTGTTTGTGCTCATAGATTCCTATTAAGGCCATTAAATCATATAGCCACTGATGGACTTCAATTAGCACTGGAAACACACAAAAAAAGCTTTGTTAAAAATAAAGTTAACTCACAAAAGACATCTTTGAATCCAAGTTTTCTCACACAACAAAACAAATAACCTGATGAAACAAAATACAATGGGAAAGTAGTTGCAACCTTAATCGTGGAGAAACACCCCATCAGTTCATAATGAGCACGGGACTGTCATTTATCCTGAAGCTCAGAACAAGGCATTGTCCATCCTCTCCGACAGCTCTTTGTTACTATCCCCATGATTGTTTGCAAGCATATTCAATCCAATTAACAGTTTTTAGTAATAAGTATCTGGCCTTTGCTAGGAAATGTAACGAACTCTTTGGAGAGAAATCAGAACCTCTCACCGAATTCCCTTCCATTGCATAAGGAGTCCAACTCCTTCCCACCCCCAATCCCAGAGGATGGATTTTGTCACGGTCACTTCACGCAGGGCTGAACCCTCAGAAAGCTTGAAGAGACTCCAATGGATGGCCTAGAAAAATGTGTGTACCAGAAATTAATTTGAAACAATATATACAGCACAGTTTAAGTATAAATTCAAATACACAAAGGCTAAGTGGTGGCAAGAATTCTAAACTCTGGCATTTGGCGCCACTGAAATCAGAAAACCGAATGAGCCAAAAAGCAAAAAAATCATTATGCATTTCTATTTAACAGTCTACCTGCAATGTACTGCTAATACTACAAAATTTGGTGGTTTTTTTAAAAGTATCAAAGTGGTTCATTAAAATCCATCTTCAAGGTAGCAAGAGAAAATAAAGAATTATGGTAAAATTAATGACCACAAAAACAAGTTAAGAAGCATGAAATAACCTTTACTACTGTGTTTGCTTTCTAGAAGATGTAGAAGACAAATTGCTTCCCAGCATCTCCAAACCGATTATCTCACGGTTTAACACCTTTGCTGTACAAGTGTCTACCTAGAGATTACAACAGACTAATCTTTTGCAACAAGACAGAACTAGATTTTTTCCTTAAAAAAGCCTCTAAAGTATCTATAGTCAAAATCATGAGATGGGAAAAAAAAACCCAAAACAAAAAAGAATAGCTCCTTTTCACCCATTTTCTTTCCTAAAAACAGCTGAAAATTATTTCTAAAATACTCAATTTTAAAAAACCTTGCATCAGTTGTCGTGGTCTAAAACCACGTAATATGCTTTTAATTAGCATAAGAAAAATTCTTTATGTGTTTTTAAGAATAATAGATGAATTTAAATAGCAAGATGTGCACAAAAGGAACTTTCAAACATTTGCACTGACAGGAAAGTACCAGCCCTATACACCCCAACCACCGGGCACAGCACTTTTCCTCTTTTGCAGCTCTGGAAGGAATGACTGTTTTAAGCAATGGATCCCAAATCAGACAATACTGGCCCTTAGAGATCCTGGAAAATAAGGAACACAGTGAAGGACCACATCTTTAACAGCATGAACATTAATAGCAGGTTACTTTTTGAACAGCCGGCAGTGGGAGGAAGGAACTTTGTGAACTGCCAAGGAATTAAATTTGTCTGTTGGCAAGAATGCATCGCTATTGGTGGGGTAAAAAACGAATGAGGGAATGCAGTCAGATCATAGCCCCTGGTCCTCAACTTAGACCTACGTAATGAGTCTAAGGTTTCTTTTTCCATCTAATCTGATAAAGCCATGGCCAGTTTAAACCTTGAGGAAAAAGAGGAGGTTCCAGAATAATGCAGATAAATTCTTACCTGCAGGTCGAGTCAGACACTGGTGATCTAGCGATTTATAATTAGTGGTGAAGAGTTATGAAGAAGGAAAAACTATATATTTGTGCTAAGGTAGCCACAGGGAACTTTTACAGAATAGGCTCTGCATTTTCCCATATAAAAGGAAAAGCAAAACAATAAGCATTTTAATTGGAATCATCCTTATAAATTAAATATCCAGTCTCTCTCTGACTGAAAGCAACAACCCACATTTCAATCACAAACAGTTGCAAACTTGTGAATATCTTAATTTCCAGTTTTCTACACTAGACTTCGGGCATTTATTAAAAGTAACACAGGTTTCTACAAAGAGAACTGGCAGGCATCACGTTGCCTGGTAAAAATAAAACCAGGGATCAAGAAAGAACAATATTTTTGTTCAGAACTGCCATCTTTTTGCAGGGAGATGGCCATGCCTTCTTTTGTAAGCATGCACTTCAACAGATCTCTGTATAGTTCAAGTAAATCAACTGACCTAATTAGCAGACCACAAACCACAGGACAAACAAGGGAAAGCTTCCTTGGCAAGTGTGTCTGCCTTTCCATTGGTGCCTAGGACCACACTAGGTTTATTACTACAAAAATGTTCTACATAGATCATATTCTGACTCAGTGTCTAGGAATACAACTCTTTCCTTTCTGGGTACTTTAGCAACTTTTTAGAATTAGTAAAAAAACCAGTTCTGATGGCAGCTTTTTGAAGAGAAAAGGAACTGGGCAAAACACTGTCAACTGGCAGGTAGGCTCCTGCACCTCCCTCCTACTTCTTTCCACCAATTTAGCATATCCGCATTAGCAGATGGAAAGATGACAAAGACGTATTTGCTCAAAAACACCTCTCTAGCCAGGAGCAGACAGCTGCCCTCTATCTCAGGGAGAAAGCTCTATTCTGACAGGCACATTGAATGCATTTGTCTATATATATTTGGACATGTTGATACCTGCTGCCTGTCTCATCCCCAAGTGGGACCTCTTCCCATACCATGTGATGTGCAATCTCCACATACACTCACATACTCACACATCTTTGATCCATCTAAACTCAAGACACAACAACTCCCCTACAATATTCTTACCCTGACATTTGACAACTGCAGGAGAGAGACCAGCTATTTCAAAGCAAGATGAATCTCAAGCAAGTGAACAACACAGGAGGAAAAAGAAAGATACACTTCCAAATAAGCGGAACACCTTGATCAGACATGTGCCCAGACTACTGTAATTTCAGGGGAGCAAGAGATCCAGATTTGAATTTTGCAATTTGGCGTGGCTCACTCCAGGCCACCTTTTCCATCTTCTTCCACAAACTGTAGCTTTCAGTCAAGGCAGATTACAGCTAACATAGTCATACAATTTAGTTGATCCAATAAAATGATCCAGATGGGAAAGATCCTTCCTCAAATGCCTTGTTATCTCGATTAGATAATCCAGTTTCTAAAGTTGTTTCGTGCTGCTAGGAGGCAGGCACATACACACTGACTCAGTGAATGACTCTGGGCAAAGTTCAGCTATCTCCTTGCACCTACACTCAGTTTAGCATGACTGTTCCTTGTTCCTTCACTACTTGCCACATCAGCTCCTTGAGATTCTGCAAAATCCTGAAGTGATGCAAAACTCTGTCTCACACGATCTCTTAATAAAACTGATCTCTGGAAAAGGTCTCCTTAGCCTTCTCTGGAGTCTTTTGTTTCAGCCTCCATACTATTCACGCCAAATAAAAGAGGCTACACATAGCAACTGAGCCAAGAAAGGAAAAAAGTCCAGATGGTTTAGTAAGGAGTTTGACATGATTACAAAAAGTTTCCAAAAACTAGTAACTTTCATGGACTAAGCTGTGTCCTACATTAGCAGAATGTGTTTTCCATGATCTCCTTTGGTCTTTTGAAACCTCCCAAAAGCTCAACATTTCAGATGGTAATTTGCTTTATGTCTGTTAATTCTTGCTACATTCTTCACAGAAAATGCTCCTTTTCCTTCACAACAGACGTTTCAGAAATCTCCTTCTGTTCGTTTTCTGAGAAGCTCCACACGTTCTAGATGTGATTCTCTAAGAAAAGCTCCACTGAACAGGGTAAACACATGCAGACATAACTAGCCTAGGCAAGAGGAAGGTACTTAAAATTGCCTCAAAGTAAGACACAAGTACAGCCACAATATCCACAGCTTATACACTGAAATAAGAGACAAAGTTGTTAAGGAAAGTTCTCAACCTTCATTGAGGATCCACAGCTGGAGTGAGATATTTAGGATGGGTCTCCTGACACCTAACTTCAGGCACCTAAAAGCCAGGCACTGTAAGTCACTGATACAGACTCTCAGAGTCAAGAAAAAGAGATGTGTTTCCTCAAAACCCAGTTTATTCCATCTGTCTGTGGCTGCAGTGGCATGGATGTGAACCATGTGGATACCAACCTGAGGAGGGCAACATGAGCGCCTGGAGCTGCTCTCTTCACTGTGTAGAACCAGAGGTTGGTCACCCATCCTGGATGAGGGATTAAGGTTTCAGAAGACTAATTCGGAGCACTACTAACTCCTCTTTAACAGCAGGTACTTTCTACATCTCAGAGATGTCATACACTTTTATACACAGATCTCACTCAGCATATCTTGTTAACAGATACTGGAAGAAATTATTGATGGAAGTAGCACTCACCAGAGCACCGTACTGTTGTGACATGCCAGTGGCACACAATCACCACTCACCCAGGCCATTGGTCAGATGCTGCAGCTTTAAGCTTGCTTTATATACCACAACAGGCAGAGATGAGCATGTCCTGTAATAGTCTGTACAGCTCACTGCCTTGTTTGGCACATCTGAAAGCAAAGACTGTACAAGCAAAACAGAAGCTGATCTAGTGATGGAAGCACAGCAGCAGGAAACAAGTACTGAAAGCTTCTTTACAGGCAGAAAGATACCTCCCAAAGGAAATAACTCCCTTTCTTCTTCTAGGCACAAAAACGATGTGGCAGTCATGAATGAGTAAAAAGGAGAGGAAACAACACAAAAGGAACTGAAAACAGTCTAAAGCCCATTGTGCAAACCATGGACTTTCGACCTGAGAGCACAGTCCTGGAGAACTGCTGCCACTGGGCTAACTAAGCTGAAACAACCTGCTGTTCTCAGGCCACAAGGTAACACCTCACAATAAATGGCTGTGGAGTGAGTTCTTATGAAACAAGAATAGCTTCACATGCCATGTATGCAAAATCCAACATGCAACATCCATTCCTCAAAGGAACAGCACTAAGACAGAAAGCCTGAATTTACTCAGAACACAATCACTCATTCTATTTATCAGTTCAGAGCATGCAAATCTTAAGGCACTTTGTGAACAGAGTACAACAACAATTTTTGACCCACAATGATGGTTTAATATATGCTCAAAAGCTAGATACCAGCATCCTCCCAAGTGGAACTGAAATATATCAGGCCCTTATACAAACACTGAAGCAGTATTCTTCATCTAGAAATCCTGGCATAACTACTGCAGTCATTCAAAGAAAACCCCCAAAAAACCAAACAACAACCACCCAGTCCTGACACAAAACAGATCAAAACTAAAGTTCAGAAGAAAAACAATATATGGATATAACCAAACGGGAAAAACTCAGAAGGCTGTTTCAAAGTTATCTGGGTCTAGATAACTGGGTCTGTTCTGTGTTCCTAGATATTAATACTCCAGCATTTTAAGTTTTTGGACCTACAAATGAGGATCATGTCCAAGAATATCTTCCATCCAATCATGTGAACATTTTAGGTTCTTGGGAAGCCAGGTTTTGTAAACATCAACCTGCCAGACCATGTTAAGGCTCGTGAACACAGGTGCCAACAGCTAGGACCTGAAATTTAGCTCAGTGGTCTGATTTCTGAAGGTCAGTAGACAAGGAGCACAGAACTGCCAGAGCAACACAAGGAGCCTGAGGGAAAGGGCCGCTGCTGGCCACGACAGTGGATCACTGCTGCCTCAATGCAGGACTTGGTGCTATTACCAGAATGGCTTCCAAATTGACTCTTTGCAAGGGATGGAAAGGAAGGTAAGAACCACTGCTTTGTTTTGGATGGGAAAAAAAACTGTGTACTGGAAAACGGATAAACCAATATAAAGATGCTGATTTTACAATGCTGAAGTATGCCTGTTACTCTGAGCACCTTCATTACAAAAGGAAACACTGAAAGGACAGCTGCAGAAGAAAAGACACACATCGAGACTTCCCACCTGTGCCAGAGCCTTTCTGAACACCACCCTTTCAATCACCTTGGCTGTTCAGACACACATGTGAAACTGCTAAAGAGTGGTCAGGGCGAAAAAGGAAATCTTTCTCACCCACTGCCAGGTGGTTTTGACAACTTTCATATTCAAATTTCCACATGGTAGAAGTCTTCAGCTTACAAGCTTCCCTTCACATCATCGGGAAGAACAAGCTTTTGCCCACTAAACGCCCAAGTCATAACTCAACCACAAAGTATGACTAGAGCAAAACCATGCCCTGAGTATGCAGCCCACGATGCACAGCTGCACAGTCTCAAACCAACACCACCCTTCAGAGCTGACCCTGCTGCAGAGCCACCAGGTCCTCAGAGGGGGGACTAGTCTTTTGTGCCACTCCTTGCTTTGCCCCTCTGAATGGTTCCTTGTCTGTATAACCCAGGCAGTGGACAATTCCTTTGGGACATTCACACTGCATGACTTTATCAACTGTCTTATCAGAGAGATGGAGGGGTGAGAAGGTAGGAAGCATTGCAGGGAATTTAATAAGAATTTAATAAGAAACACACAGGGGCAAAGTCAAGTGCCTCTGGCAACATTGTTTTTGCCTTTCAGGTGTTGGTTTAAAAAAATCTAGATGTACTAGACATTTCAAGACAGACACAGGAAGAGTCAGAGGAAATAGCAAAATAAACACATAAACAGAGGAGTTTTGCAAAAGGAATTAATGCCAACATGTTCATTTTCTAATACAAATGTAGATTTTACTTAAAACTTATTTTATTTTCTTTGCATTTTTCCAACACACACATATTATAAGCAAGTTGTTGCTGGTGGGCTTACTCAGCTATGAACACTACACTACTGCTATCAGTAAGATCAATCATGCACTAAATTGCTACTGAAAACATATTCTCTGTTCTGGCTTTATTTCTCCACATGGTTAAGCTGCTATTTTCTACTGTGTATTTTTTATGTAGGGAGTAACTGCATTTTGAAGTCACCTACAACTTAGCCACTGGCTTTTGAACAAGGCTCAGTATGAATTTTTTTTCCCCATGCTATGGTGATACCAAAAGCTGTGGCAAATATGAACACACCAGTTGTGGTCACGTTTTGTTTGGGACCTTGCTGGTTAACCAAGGAGTTAGCAGGCTCGTAAGTGGAACTACATTACTTTTGTCGGTTTTCACTGACACACAATATTCTCTTTCTTCTCCTCAGAAAAGGCAGATTTCAACTACTTCTCTCACTTAGAAACTAATTAAATAATGATTACACTTTAAAAAATTGTATGAACCAAAATTAACTATCAACAGTCTAGCACCACCACTAGAAAATTAAAAGATACTTAAATAGAAGGTTCACAAAGCCTCTACTTGACTTTGATTTATCAGGAGCTAAAATTCCAGGAGGAACCTAGGCACCCTTTAAAGGTTTCCAGCTTGTTAAGCAGAGATGCATGAAGGGAATGTGAGGCAGTAGGGTCAAGGATAACCCTGTGGCAGGTGCTTCTCATGCTACAAATACTGTTGGACCCAACTACCACCTTAAAGATATCCAGAACAGAAGTTTATTTTTCTAGCAATTGTTCGGTGGTTTAGGTTTGTAGTTTTTTTCCCAGTAGACTGACTATAGTTCACTGCTTCTTTTGGAGATTTAAATTAGGCCTGGAAGGCTGGGGGCTAGGGAAGCAGAACTGGGTTTTGCAGTTAACTTTTACGTTACAGAAAATATACAGAATCTGTTTTTCCCCAGTGGGACACTTAAATTTTGATTTAACTGAAAGCTTTGAGGTGTTCCATTTGGGCTCGCTCCTTGTGGAAATTCATTAAGATGCTGAATTTAAATCTCCTTTATAAAAGCTTAAGACACTCTCATTCAATTGTTTTTATGCTCTCACAGTTTACAATTGTGGTAATAAGTTCAGCCCACCAGCGTGTGCCTGGCCCATTTCTAACATATTCTCTGCTACATCTCACGACACTGTCAGCAACACCACAGCAATTCTGCAGCTTACAGAAAACTGCATACCAGAAAAAGAGGAAACAAAAGACTGCAACATTATACTGAGAACTGAGAAACAAGCAAGCATTGCTACTCATCATTTAAGGTGTGGCTCAGCACTGGGTTAGCAAGTTTAGGTTTTGTAACACCAAGCAACACAGGACTTCATTTTCTGAAATCTTGAAGACTCACAATTCAGAAAGTAAGATCTCTGTATCTCTTCCAATTCTCCAGCTCTTTGGTAACCCTTATTCTAACATTGACCTAGCTGTTATAGGTTGGGTTTGGTAGTATGAAATACATTAATGCTCACCCTCAGACGGAGGAAGGAATACAAAGTGAGTAGGTTTGGGGTGGTTCACAGGGCTGTGTAATCCCGAGCACATCAGGTAACCTTCCCATGCTTCATTCACCACCAGCAAAGCTGGCATAATGCTTTGACACTCCAAAAGCCTGCTACAAGGTTTAATTAACCAGCATTTGGGCCTTGGCTCAAAGGCACTGACGTGACCAATACAGCCACTTGGTTTCTCTGAAGTTGAGGGTGAAAAAGGGAGGTATTTTACAATGTATAAGGTCTCTGAGAGCACTGCTGATGATTGGTAACAACTTATCTGCTAAGGGAGCGTGAAAGTATCCCAGTCAGGACACACAAGTGAGCAGGGCACCCTGTCAAGCTCAACCCTCAGGCCCCAAGTCCCTGCACAGGTGGGGACCTGGACCTGCACCACACCAGGGAGCCACCCAAGGCCCTCATCTCTACTCTGAACAGCTTTCAGAGGACAAACTACTGTTTTCTCTTTGCAAAAAGAAATTACAAGGGCACAAACTGAGAGGTCTAAATTGACAGACATTCTCCAGCAGAGCTGGGATTTGAACCCGCTTCCAGTTCAGGGCCTTATCTATTAGGCAAAGCTGTCCAAGAAGATAAGCTCTGTTTCCATGTCCTTGCTAAAAAAGATCTTTTATGTGGGTTTTTTTGCCACAGTGACCTAACTCTTTCTCATTACTGCTTCCCTTGGAAACAAACATGTACTTTGCACAGTTTCCTCTGAATTCTATTTTTTTTTAAAGATTAATCTCTCCTAAAATTAAATAATTTTCTTTGTTTACTCGGTTCTCCATGGATCTCTCTGATAAATGCAGAATGAAAAGCAAATGGAGTTTAAGAACCGTGATACTGAATAACCTTGATTTATGGATCCCAGCACCACTCTGCACAGATCTGACTGAGGAGCTGAGTAATCTTGGCCTTGTGGTTAGGCAAGGTGGCTGCTGGACAAGAAGCATGTCAGTGTGGTTTTCAGGCTTTCCAAGCTACATTTTTACTCTTTTTTTCTCCTGCTGAGGAAATATTTCCTAAACTTCACAAGTGAATGAGTTGCATGCTATCTCTCGGACATCAGTCAGTATTCTCATCTCTCTTTTGGTAAAGAGTACATTTACGTATGTGCTGAGGCCTGTATTTTGGGGAGAAAATTATGCTATATTGCATCAGAAGAAAACACTTTTCAGGAAAGAAATTACCAAAAGCAACTGTTCTGTCAACTGGCTTATAGTTACCAAGTTGTCTATCTTGGCAATGCAAAGGCCTGGCCATGCTGCATGAGACACCTTACCTGAATGACAGAACCAGTGTAAAATCTCAGGTAGTTTCCCACAAGGAAAACCTTTTATGACCATGGACACACAGAGCAGAGTATACATTTTGTTTGTCTCAGAACAAGATACTTATGCTTACCTATCAGGAGACCTTTTTAGGTAGGACAGAAGCTTCACCTCTGTTTGAAGGACCCTGCAATCTTAATACTGCCAGAGTTCTGTGCTATCACTGCTGCAAAAGTTTTGTGGTACCACCACTGTAAGGGTACTGTCCTATCACCACTGCAGAAGTTCTGTGTCGTCACTGCTGCAAGGGTTCTCTGCTATCACTTCTCTCATCAGAACTGCCACTGGCTCCTGCTGCATCTCCACTCCAGGGTCAGAAGGTATCGGAGGTGAACATCAAGAAAGAAACAAGCTTAAAGTATTTTTAAGAATCAAATGTGATACACAAGCAAGGCCTCAGTCCATAATTACTGCATATAGCAAAGGAGGGCTGTAGCAAAACCAACAATCAACTTTGCAAGATCAGTACCCAGAGAAAATGGAAAGCCAGTTGCTTGGGAATAGACAGCTCCCAAACTATAGCAGTATGTTTACAAAGTGAGACAGGTGGTATTCAATCCCCATCAAGCTTACCTGCTAAGCCACAGCAGAAAATACTAATATTCTTACTCTTGTTCTATATACTAATACTAATGTTCTATCTCTTCATAAGCAATCACAACAAGAACACAGTACGTTCACAAGTGGATGAGAAATTAGGAATGGCCTATGGCAAAGTTTTGTTCACACTGCAGTATCTGTGTAAAGTACACCTTGGAGCATTGCTTATTTTGTGTCAAAGTCATAGACCACATCCTCTCATGCATCATTCAAGTTTATTTCTTTTTGGAGCCACTAAGAGTTACAAATCCATTTATAAAATTCAGTGAGAAACAGTCAATTATCTTCCTTTCTTCTTAAAATATATTAAAATTAGAATGCAATAAAAGTCTAATTTCACTGTGTCAAGAGTGCTACTCAAAATCAAGTGCTAAATTATTACTCACTTTCAATTCATCACTGTTTTGCAGAATTTACATTCATCAAATCTCAATAAAAACAACTTCACAAGGGTTGTAAATAAGGAGAGAAGTGAGAGCTGGACAAGACTATGTAATAAGAATGGCCATGCAAGCAAAGCTTCTATCCTTTTTCAGGCTGTAAACCTGTGCACTTTACATCAAAACTGAAAAGTGGGAAGTAAATGTAACAAATTTTTTCAGCTGCAATGAACTGCAGAAGCAAATGTTTTCCATTCTGTAAGCTTTAAGTTCTTTCAAAATTGTTTTTACTCTTATGTCCCTAAGTAGCTAGGAAGCCAAAATTTATTTTAGCATGCACTTCCCTGCTCTTCTTGGAGGTGAAGGGAAGAAAGAAGGGATTGGCAAGACACATTTAAACTCTAAAATAATCCTTTCAAATGACATTTTGCCAGGACATTCCCTTCAATGTAACACAAAGGAATTAATGCAAATAGGCTATCCTTATAAAGAGAATTGAAACATTCCCATTTTCTCTTTGGCCCTAAAACCTTTTACCAGAACCACTGTAAAATAGTTTCATTCAGGAACGTGAGCACAATACACCAGACTCTTTTACTGTTTCAGAGATACTGAAGCTCTTACTGCTCTAATCCTCCCAACAAGCATCACACCACTCACAGCCCACTCAAACCCCAACCAGGGCCACGCAGACAGGCTGGCCTGCTTCCCCCTCCCACCCCACTGCCCCTGTTCACAGCCATCTCTTCCCTCACACCCTGGTTTTACCCAAAATTAAACTCTCATGACTGGTTTCAAAGCATCCTGCAGACCCTTTCCAAGTAGATGAGCAACTTGTGCCTTTGTCACGACACAGAGGCAGGAGCAGACACGTGCCTGGAGCGGCTGTGACGGCCCAGGAGAGCTGTCCTGTCCCAGCAGAGGTCTGAGCTGCCAGCTCCAAGCCACCTGTGCTGAGCAAACCCCAGCTCAACACCCAGCTGCTCAAACACCTCATCACCTCACTGTCCCCAGCTACGGGGGACCTTGCTGCCCCAAAGGGTTCCACTCCTGTCACAGGAAAAAATGAAGGGCAATGGGTACAAGTTACGTCTAGGGAGATTTCAGCTGGTCACAAGACAAAAAATTTTCACAATGAGAACAACCAGTCACTGGAATCATCTCACCAGGGAAGTGGCAGATTCTCCAGCATTGGATGTGTTCAGGATTCAGCTGGACAGGGTGCCGGGAATATTGTCTAGACCATGCTTCTGCCAAGAAAGGCTGGACCAGATGACCCTTGAGGTCCCTTCCAACAACTTCTCTATGACTCCTATAGCACACAGGCTCTGCATGGGGTGCATGAGCCAGCCTGTGGGATGCCAGCTGAAGGTGGATTGTTTTTTCTTGATTTAGCATAGAGGCGTGGGAAAAAAAGATGCTACTGAAAGGCAAGTGGCTGACCAAGTGAAACAAAGACACTTGACACCTCTGCTCCTTGTGATGTTCCCAGGGAGGAAACTGTCACCAAAACAGGGGGTCACCATGAAGCCAAGATGCTACGTCAATTCACCTATGAAGTATTTTGACAGATACATGAGATTTAAGTGGCACCTAGGTCTCACACAACACAGAGGAAATTCAGCTTCCTACAGATTAAAACCTTTATTGGATGTTTCTCTGCATGGCCTGAAAGCATTGCTCTCCAAAATGAAGACTTGTATCTGTCTGACAGAATTCAGCTATTGAACAACATACCATGGCTCACCCTTAAGGCTCTGTAATATTATATCCATTAAATGGTGCATTTTTCCAAGCAGCCTACAGAGTTATGAGAAGCTACAATTTTCTCCATGTCTGTCAGTGAGATGCTCTCCAATACCTGTGGCCCAATAGAGAAGTGCAGCATTGTGGACCACTACAACATTCCCATATCATCCTTTCCATCAGGTTTCACAATCCAAAAGAACCTTGCAGAGAAGGAGAAACTGAGAAAAGAGCATACTCATTCCTGCCTCCTCCCATGTCCTTTTTAAAATTTCATTTTATTATGCTGCCCCTTTTTAAAAAATTACTTCTATTTACTTGCGTATTTAGATGCCGCGACCCCTGCTCGGCAGAGCTCAGAGCTGGCTTGCAGGCAGGCTACCAGCCATTGCTTGAAACAATCAGAAAAGCCTATGTTCACCACCCTGAGAAGGACAATAAGCCATACAGAGGCCAAGAGTGAAAACCACAACTCTGTGTGAAATCTTCAAAGGCAGAGCTTCACCCAACTTTTCTGCTTTCCTTTCTGTAAAAAGTAACTCTTATGGGCCAACAAATCACTGACAAAGCAACCCCCTTATTTTAGCTGCTATACTTATTTGCAGTATTTGAAGTACTACAGAGGTGAAAAGCAATAGATATTCCACTTCTTTAAAAACTCAAAGAAAGAATGGGCTAAATTGTGGATTCAGCATAAACCAGCATATCAGAGCAATGTGGAATAAACTTCACTTTCTAATTTAGTGTATTCTGGTTTTATTGAAAACACGATCTGTATGTTTACATGGCAGCTACATGCAGTATTTATGCTGTCCATACGACACAGAAATTGGAGGCCCACTGGAGAAAAATAAGTAGAAGGTGACTGTTTGACTCACTGAGGTTTGGGGTTGTATCAGTTTCATAAAAAGAAGAGGTGAGGAAGATGCTTCATTTCCTTCTTCCCACTTGACAGTGCTGGTTGTTTAAGGACTTTTCAACTCTTTGGGTGAAATGCAGCTGAACGTTTCCAGACCAAAACCTTGTAGCAGCTGCACCAGCCTCTGAACATCTGGGTCAGCCCCATCAGTCCCTCTTCAAACTACCCATCTGAATGAGGACCACAGGACACTTGTAGAACACCAGCTTCCAAAGTCAGCTGTGTACACAAAAAGCTGTCTTTCATAGAAAAGGAGCTTTTTAGAAGCAGTTCAAGTATTCAAGTGTGGCAGTCACTTTATCTTCGCTAGGTCTGGTGCACAATTGGTTTTACCTGAACCAACAATGGGTTCAACGGTGTAAAGCAAAATTCTTCAGTGAAGATGGAGAAGCAGGACCAAAGGCTCTGTTCAGCAATCTGGATACAGGGGGCAAAGATGGTTTAAAAGAAGAATTGGTTTATGGACAGATGTCC
The DNA here is from genome assembly GCA_013398055.1 of Ifrita kowaldi. Lineage (NCBI taxonomy): Eukaryota > Metazoa > Chordata > Aves > Passeriformes > Cinclosomatidae > Ifrita > Ifrita kowaldi. Next base: position 443,737 of record VZRS01003578.1, read on the forward strand.
TCCTCGTATCTCCAATAACCATAGTATAGATATTAACCAAACCGTTCAAACCCTACTAAACAAAGGCAGAAGCATTAGGTAAGCTGTAATTTCACAATTTCCTGCATTGTGTTCTTCACAGTGGACTGCAAGCATCACTCATAATGGTAAGCAGTACGCAACCAGAGTCATCAGGTCTTTTTAGAAGTCAGCTCTGGAAATCAAACATGCTCACAGAACACATGACTTAAAACAGATAGATGACCCCACTCTTATTCCTACAGACCGTTTCCCACAAAACCATTTCGTAGCAAGGGCACCATGATAGTTCCAAGGGAGAGGGCAAATGGGTGGTTGTACATGCCCATGGGCATGCTTGCTGCAAGGGTAGGACAAAGGCAAACACACCTGGGGAAATTTCCAGTGCCAAAAGAATGCAGAATGGTACCTCTGAACTTTGCCACAATACAGCATCCAAAACAAGAAAAAAAAAAAAAAAAAGCCGTTTATTTTCCAGACAAACTGAGTATGCAGCTTTTCCACAGGTAGTGGAAATAACAACACTTGTTCTTCCATGAAAGCACCACCTCTGCTAAGACTTGTTTTAAGCACAAGTCCAAACCCATATTCATCTAAGCCAAGTACGAGTCATATCCTCTTCAAGTAACTACAATCTGAACTAGGCATCTCATCTCTGCAGAGCTCATGGTGAAGCTTAAGGGCCTGAGTCATCTGACCTATTTTTAATGCCACATCTGGAGTGCACATTTCTCCCTAGCAACTATCACAAAAATCCAGACAACCCACCTGGCACAAAACACCTCTAACATTTCATGTCTCCAGTTTATTTGGTCAGCAGAACTGATGATACTCAAGGCCATGCTTCCAACCATGCTAAACCCTAACAGTGGTCACCTCGGGTGGATACACCAGCCCCAGTGAAGGGGCCAGCTGGATGGCTGAGCACAGACAGGCTGCCAACAGTGTGAACACGCCACACTCAGTGCACAGCTACCCCAAGGCACACACATAGCATGGATTACCAAGAACGTTACACTTTCATACATTTCCTCGCTGCAGACACTGAGAAGGGCTTGGTTGAGGCAGAAGATAAACCCCGTCCCTGCTTTGCTGGATTAGATAGATTCACTCACACACCAGTTACAGCTTCAAGTTCAAGAGAGAGATTTCCCCTTCCTTTCTCTTGAATGTTTCTTGTTAGAGGAGACTGAGGGAGTAGGACGCCTGGGGATCAGAACCTAATGGATTCCAGCACAGAATCTGAGTCTCAAAATCAAATCCTGCTGTCACTGAAATGTTGCTAGGTATCTTTATTATTCTTTCCAGCATCTGTCTTCTTATTTGGGTGCTGTCAGAATGATCATGTTTTAGACAGCGAATGCCCTTTGTGCCACAGTTACCATGCTCCCAGGAGCTCATGTGGCATTTCCAGCGCCCAGGACATAACAGGGATTACTGCAGCACACGCCTCTGCCTGGGAACTTTCAAGGCGCAAGGACTGAACAGCAAAATATTAAAAAGCCACAGATAAATTGCTACAGTAATTAGATTACACAGTCGTCATGAAAGTGTTTGGTTGGAGTGTGCATTCATTAAAAGTGCAATCAAACAATTGTCTAAGAAAGATTTTTTTTTAGCACGCACATGTTTCACTATCAGCAACAGCACAAAGATTACCAGCTGCTGCATCTCTGACTCCCAAGGACTTGTTAGCTCCAGCTATTGATCCATGAACTAAATGTATTTTTCTGGGAATTTCTGGCCAGGAATGTCCATACTGACCCAAACTACTGCAGGTGTAATAGGTCACTCGTGGACTGTAACATTGCTCTCAGTGTTCATCAGGTTCATGCCTCTGAACACATTATTACCCACCAGTCTCCCCTACTAAGTAGCAAACTGCTGGGATTTGATTCTCCCTTTGTTTGAGGGTACTTATTTGGAAGGGGTGATGGGCTACTAACATCGGGGTTTAACTCGAGTACACAAAAGCCAGGAAATTCACAGCCAGGGCTGAAAATGTGTGCTGACACAGCAGCATTATCTTCTGCCATTAAGCCTTTTCTGGCTTTTGGCACAACTGCCTGGGTTAAAGCCTGCGTGTCAGCAGAGATTTTTCAGACTTTGCCACTAATTTACTTGCTTTACTTAAGTTGCTAGTATCACTAAGACATGTTCTTCTTAATAATACATGAACACCTCATGAAGGCGAAGCACATATGCACACACAATCCCACACCCAACACCTTTCCGTGTGTGGTTTCACCTTCCTTCTCCCCAGGGCTGTGAATACAGCATGAACCAACTTGCAAAATCCCAGCTGTCCTTCCAGAGTGGACACAAAAGGGGATTAAGGAGTGCTGAATAGTGCTGACAAACAGACCTGGGCAACCGTAGCAACTGGTATTTCAGAGTAGCGTCACATCCCAAGGATCCGGCTTTGGCTCCCCTCCCAAACCCGGGAAGGTGGGTGGGAGGAGGACCCTGGGGATTAGCCATGGCATAGCTCTCCTAAGGGGCAGAGATGCCAAAAATGGTGCTTGGGGAACTGCTCTTGGCTCTTTTAGTCACCCTCACTGAATTCATTTAGTCGCTCTCTTAACAGGAGGGTGAGGACAGGAAGCTTTGGAGGCCTTCACTGGGAAGTGACTTCCCAGAAAGGGGATAGTCTCCTTTCCAAGGGCAGAAGTGGGCCTGGGCTGGCTGCAGGTGGGCACAGCCATGGCCGCTGCCTCCCCCTTTTTCCTGGTGTCCCAGCCCCTCCAGGGGTTTCTCAAATCTAAAAATACCACAGGAGAAAAAAAAAACCCAGAGCAATAAGAAGGTGAGGTTTTTCCCATTTCTGCTTGTGTGACTAAGAGCTACACAATGGGGGATGGCTGAAAATGGGTTAAATTGTGAAACCAACCCAGCAGGTGAGCCCACTCCTGCAGGAGAGCTCTCCTGGACATAGGCTCCTGGCAGCCATGGAAGAGTGTCAGGCTGCTCCACTCCCACCCTGCCTTCACTGGTCTCCCACCATGATCAGCATGTGCCCAGCACAGCCTCCCCGAGTCCCCGGGGCCCAGCACACACAAGAGACACTGGAGCAGCCCCACACATGCACGGCCTGGATCAGGACCTGCTGCGTCAGGAATGCTGAAGCACGTGAAGCCTCAGTCACAGAGGCTGGAAAAGGGAGGGGGACCCACGCAGAAGTGAGGAGCCAGAGGGGGCTGCCTGGGTTAAACAAGGGACAGAACAGCAGCCCGTGACTCCTTTCCCCACAATTTAAATGTTCTGCCAAGCAATGGCAGCTCCAGCTGCCTGCAGGGCTGAGATATGGAATACATACACATTTTCTCCATCTACTTTTAAAAACCAGAACAAGATTTAAGTCAAATTTAAGAAATTATTTAAATGAAGCAAGTGACCAAGAGATCCTATCTCATCAAGAACAAAACTAGCTAACTTGGCCCTCTAAACAGGCACTTAGAAATTCCAAACTAATCTAATTAGAGACTTTATCTTGTTGGTTACATGGCCCTTGTTATAGATTTACCAGTAAATTAAAAAATCAGGAGGTTACTTACACCAGCACAAAATTTACCAGCTTAATACAAAGGACTTGCTAGAATGACTCAACATCAAATAAAAGAGCAGGGTTGGATTTTACAGTTTTAAAGACATGTAGTTAATATAATCTATAAATAACTGAAATAGTGTTTCTGAGTGAAAGGGCCATTGTTCATTTTTATCACGGATATGAAGACAAGTGCTGTGGTGAAGGAGGGGAGATTTTCCAACGGAACATTATAGATTTATTTCACAAAATACCCAACCCAACAGTACAGAAGGATACCTTCAGGCAGTAGTTTAAGGTATGCTTCAGTACAAAGGCAGGGGCTTTGACAATATGGATGTCAAAGAGATGAACCTAACCAACACACACTGGAAAGAGAAAGCAGACACTAGTGACAGACAAATTTGCATTTTATTTGGACTCTAAAATCCTACAGAATTAATGTTACTGTTAATATAATATAGCTGCTTAGGAGGATTTTTCTGACTAATATTAGCCATTTTGGACAATGACACCTAAGCAGTTTCATTTTCACTTGGAGCCTAAACCTGAATCAGTCCTTAGCTTTAACCCAGATCAGTTCCCAGTTCTGGTTCACTGGGCAACCACAGAAACATTTGTCTTATCACAGAGGAGGCAGAGGTACATTTAGAGGCACATGTATTCCTTTTGATGGCAGTGACATCATTTTGATAGTAAAGCAACAGTAAAAATTCATCAAGGGGTTAAATTCCTCTCTGAAAATGCCACTGCAATAGTAATAGCTGCCAGGACCAGGCCACGTCTTGGGCCAGAGAGTCTTAACCAAATAAGCCTGCATCTTCACCCATTAATCCAACTGGAAACCAGTGGGTCTGTGCAGAACCATAGCACTGTCAACTGCTGAGGAGAGCAGAGCTCCCCAGATTGACAGGGCTGGCAGGAAAGCAGGCACCCGCCCAATTAGTCTGCCCCGCAAGGCTGCCCAGCTGATGTTAACCCTGTGGGGGAATCAACCCCTGGCTCCAAGCACACAAGAGATTAAAAACCTCAGGTTCAGAACACTAAATCTGCCTTGCAATTAACTGAAATAAACAGATGAACGACAGGGCAGATAAGTTTGCTTCAAAGTGGTAGCCTTGCAGTCATGCAATAAACAGGAAAACAAACAAAAAATAAAATTCAAAGCCATGAGACATCACCCTCCCCCCATACATGTTTTATTCCATCGATGACAGAGGACTCAGTCAGTCAAGATCTGCAAATTGGTAGGCAGTACATTCTGTGCTGTCTGTCAGTATTACAGATCCTAAAGGGCTGAATAAATAATTGAAGAATAAATAATTGTGCTAAGGCTTTGTCTCATGGGCCATTTTTATAGATTGCTGTCTAATGATAGCACCATCTGCAAGGCTCTGCATTAATATGGGACAAAATTACATAGAGCTTTGTTTGTTCTGACACTGTGATGTTATGATGTCTCTTAATATTATCTTGAATAAAAGGCTAGAGCAATGATGGAAGTGTCCCAATTGCTTGTAAACTCTCATTTAGGGAAATCCAAGTTTAAGCAATCAGAGACATTTTTCCCCCAGGGATGGGACAGGGAAGAGTGGGGAAGCCTGGATGTTTCCAACACATCTTATCAAGGTGATTAAAAAGAGAGGAGCTTGTTACTAACATTTTTGTTATGCATGTCTAATTCAGAGACTGCAGGTTAGTAGTCCTTTGCTGACAAGATGGCAGCCAAGCTCACCTCCAAAAAAGCTACACCACAGTCCCAGTTCCTTTCTCAGTGAAGAGAGGAAGGCAAAGAGATCAAGCATGGGTTCTCACTCCCTAAATGCAAAGGAAGTAAGATTACTTATATCAGTTTAATTTGGCATGGAAGCATACCAAAGGTGATGGGAGGTACCTGCAAGGAGACAAAAGCTTTTTGCATGGGAAAGCAAGCAAGCTCAATACAGTCACCACTTGCTTTCCAGTAATGCTTTACACTTCTTAACAATTCTCCACCCAAGAAACATTTTCTTATTTAAAGTAAAACCTGAAGCCATGAATACTCACCGGTAGTACTCCTTCTGCCCTCTGCACACTTTTCCGTGCCTGCAGGACACTAGGGGTATTTCCCTTCCTTCCTGAAAAGGTCTTGTGGACATCATCTCTCCCTCCCTCCTCAGCTAGAGGCGCAGGGGGCCAGGCAGAGTGGCTCCACACAGCCCCAACCCCTCACTGCTACATGTCTGTGACTGCTGCGATGAGCAGCTGTGGCTGGTAGAGCAGTAGGTCTGTGAGATAGAACAAATGCATTTGCTGCCTCAAAGCTATTACCTACCTGTGGAGCAGTCATGAAATTTTAAGTAGGTTTTGCAAAGCCCAATCTCACTGTTGTCACAATCCAGCGTCACTCCAGGGAGGCTGCAATGAGGAGTGCTTTGGCCTCTCAAGCCCCAGCCCTCCATTCCCATGTATTCCTCAGCACCTGACTCCAGAATTGAACATTTCAGTTTTCACATCCTAGAAAAGCAAACCCAGAAGAGATGTAGGGCAGATGGGGCCCCTGCAGTTATGATACCTGCAATGTCATGACTGTGACCACAGGCTTCAGGAACCAATTGGCAAAGTGGGAGGTTTCAAACTCTCCATTCATCAGGTTTAGCTTAGTGTCAGAAGTACAGAGACCAAACAGTGTTTGCAGGAAGCTTTGGAGAACAAAGCATTGTGGCTGCTCCAGTTAAAGGGATGATGGTGAAGGAAAAGCCTCTTGCCCCCAAGCCTTCCTAGTCCATCAAATATTTTTCTAACCCTCAGTCCCAGCCTCACACTAAGAGCTGAAGTACAAACTAAGCCAGAATGTGTGGTTATAACTTGGCTGTAGCAAGTTACACCTACATTAACTATTAGAAAGAGACCTACTGACACAACCCCCAGCAGGAAGATGTCTTCAAATAGCACAAAGCTTCTCTGAACAGACAACACATGCAGCATCCTACACCTGCTCTCACCAGCATGGACCATGGTTGAGATAACTGCAGAAGTACTCAGTGGTTACAGTAGCATGCCCCTCAGTGGCTCTCAAACCTCAGAAACACAAGTGTGTGACACAGGCTGCTAAAGCACACCACCATAACCAGCAGGCATGGAAACCTGCTTCTGCACAAAGGGCTTGCTGGGGCTTTCCAATAGATTTGGCCACCTACACATTAACCAGCACGTGCACATATGGAAATCAATTCAACAGTGACCACAGTTTGCATAAAACTAACTCAAGAGCTTCACCCCCAAATTTGTATTGAAGATACGCAGATAACCATAGAAAGGCCCTGTGTCCTGCCCACAGCTCTGACATGGAGATGTTGCACAGTTCAGACAAATTCCATCGCCCACCCTGCAACTCCCGTGGGCCAGCTGGGGACACAAACCCCTCCACCCAACAGCAACGGCAGGGCTGTTCCACATTAGTGTTAAGGAAACATTCAAATGTAGCTAAGCAGACACCTCACTCACTTAGCAAAACTTATCCTGATGCCATAACACCTCCACCTTTGCCCCATGCAGCTGGGTATCCTGGGCATGCATTATTCTTCCTCCTGGAAAATGTAAGAGAGCCTTCCTTGAGAACAAAACACAGCCTATGGATGTGCACAAGAAGTGGGGAACAGGAGACAACACAAACACTAAAAGATGACAAGGGAAAAAGTATTAATCGAACAAATTACCAACAAAGAGGACTTGGGCTACAAATCAAAGAATGTAGTTCCTTCAGCAAAGAAATAAAATACTCAGAGGGTATCCCAGACACTGAGGATCCACGTGCACCCTCAGAAGTGGGTATGCCTTGCAGGCATTCCTCTGTTTCTGCTGCAGATAAAGAAGGCCCAGAGACCCATGAAGCGTGGGGAATTCATCCCCTGGCGCCCAGGCAAGGCACAGGACAGCCACTGTGCTCAGTGAAGTTCAATTGCAAATCCTGTCGGAAATGGCACCGCTCCCTGAGGGCTACGGAGGAGGGCCAGGAAGAAGTGGAGAAATTTAGGGCCTTGCTAAACTGCACATAAAAAGTGAAGAGGAAGGTACAAGTTGGGTGTGCAGGGCATGTGGCCGCCAGCTGGTCTGTGAGGGCAAATACCCACTTTTGTCAAAGCAGAGCAATGAAAAAAAGAAAAAAAATAACAAAAAGTACTGCTCTTGACATTAAATATTCATGGCAACAGCTAAGGTGCGGCTAATGGAAAATGTCCGTAAAACCTTTAAGAAGTTTGTTAATGCACAGAGACTGGCAGAGGTCATAGCACACTTGGTGCAGATCGGGAGCAACTGAACAAAAATAGTTTGTCCCTTTTCAAACCAGCACTAAAAAGGTGTCCATTTATTGCACCAAAACCACTGAAGGCACCAGTAAGGGTCATAAACACTCATGAGCAGTATTCCTGGTAGCTGCTGCCCAGCTGCACAGCCATTAAAATCTCCCCTTACAATCCTGACACCAGATTTCAGTCACTGGCTGAAAGGAGGCTCTCAGGCCCAAGGACAGTGCTCCACAACTTCAATGCCACCCTCCCTGGTCCCATGCTAAGAGGTAAGGACCAAAACCTACACAGTCCAGTAATCTCCACCCTTCAGTGAGGCTCTGGCACGGTTAGTGCACAAACTACCTCTACAGAAACACCATGCGGGCCATTTGTCTTTGCTATCTCCATTTAGTAACAAAACCACATACAGACCTACACATCCCTGTGCTTTTAGGAGTTCCAGACATCTGATACTCTAATGCCAGACCAGCACGAATGCAGTCTGCATAAGCACCCAGTTCTCTTCCTTGCCCTTATCCTCAAAATAAATCAGTTACCCCAAACTGACAGTTGTAAACTCTGATTTTTGCAGTTTCCATCACTGTTTTGCTCTGAATAGCAACAAAGTTCAGCCTCCCACCCCATTCCAGGCCATGCAGGGGAACAGTGGTGTTTCCTGGGCAGAGCAGCAGTTGAAGCAGTGCCAGCCAAACTCCAGCTTCTCCCATCACATACCCATCTCTCTCCCAGCAGTGCAGACAGAGGGAGTGGGTATTTCCAGACAGCTTGGTGGGGTGGTACACTCCCTGTTGACAACACAGGAGAGCACCATTTAGAACCACCTCTGGCTATTTCAAGAGAGGTCCTGCAAGATCACATCAGGTCAATAAAAAGTACCAGTTTTGAACACTGCATGCTTTCGCCTCTCCTTCTTTCCAGCAGAAGGGCAGATGCAGCCAACAACAGCAGCTTTCCATTAGGAGCCCCATCTTGTACCACCTACACATCCACGAGCCCCAGCACAACACCACTTCAGTTCTGACATCCACCTTCCACCATTAATTCCATGCAAATAACAATCACAGAGCCCTGCCACCAGTCCAGACACAAAAGCAGCTAAAACTCTCTAACATCTATGCAACAAATACTAACTGCAAGTGTATCTTTGAGGCTGCCAGGTAAGTGCTGCCTGCAGAAGGTCATCGGGCACATAACCACTTGCAGCACAGAGACTGCACGGACACGCATACCCAGATGCTTTAAACATATATTGGAAGACTTTAAAGCATAAAAAAATTGTCCAGATTTCTCTTACTCCCTGTTGGCCAATAATTTTAAGCTTGCATTAGCACTGGACTTCAAACACTACAGCTAATGGCAAAAATGTATACACCAGTTGCTTTGTTTTACTCTGGATTTCAGAAAGCATAGTGCCCACGTAAAATCATTTACAGTGCAAGAGTAGGTCACATTATCAGACCAACGTATTAGCCACATTAATAATTTTTTTGTCAAGGATTTGAAGGCACAAGAATCAGTCACTTCCACTGCTTGGTTCAATAATCTTTGCCAGTTTATTTATCTCCTACGTTTTGCTCAGCTTTCCAACCACTTCTCTCTTTTACTTTTTAACTAAAAACAAAGTGGAAAAGAATTTGTGATTCACTCCCAGGACACAGAAAAATCCATTTGTGATGGAACAGAAACCACCAACACACGCAGTTTCCTAGAAAGTCAACAACTGCTAGTAGGCCTTTTTATGTTAATAACCGTGGCATTCTTTTGCTTAATTTTACATAGAAAAGGTTACCATCCATTACATTTTCCTAACATTACTAAAATGTTACATTTTAACAAACATTACTAACCCTCCATATTCTGCAGGTCCAAACACCAGACCTTCACTGTGGTAGAGCTTTCCAAGACATCACCATCTTCTGTGAATGCCAAAATCTCCAGTGGAACACAAGCACTGGTTAAACTATCCAGCACAAAAAGGGGCATAGGACTCTGGGTCAGGTTGTGCTGCTCTTGCCACTGCTCTAGCTAGGTCTGAAGTGGATTTACCAGAGTCAGGAATAAAGCCTGCAAAACCCACCATGTTTCATGTGCTGAGTTGTCTGTTTGTGGCACCTGTGCTCTGTAAGACCAACTCTTTAACCTCTGAGGGTCTGTTTAGTTTTCACAGTTAACACATATGTAGTGCATGTTATTTCAGAATTTGCAGTGACCTAATAATAAAGATGATTAAAAGCAAAGAAAAGGCAAGTTGGTGGGATGACAATCAGCAAAACAGAGAAAGTCACAGTGTATTCAATTCTATTTAAAATGTGTGTGTATATGCAGGAGGCATGTAAATGAAAACCATGATCTATACATCAGTTCTGAACATGCAGTAACACTTAAATCACACATACCCCACAGCACAGAAAAATGTGGACACCACCAAACGTACCATACTCCACCTACTCAGACTATTTCCCTTCCCACAGAGGATATGGCTCTGCAAATTTAACTTCGGTGCAGGAAATTTGTTTGGGTGAAAGCTTTTGTTTTTAATAACATCCATTAGGCTTCCAGAAGCAATGCCTAACAAAGGTAGAGCAAGTTACACGAGATTAACATAAAGCTTTAAGTTCATATTACGTCAAAACGTACCTCTCACCCATCCATGTGTGCTCCCAGGCATCGTTTTGACCACTCATTTCCCTCCTGGTTTCTTCCTTTTTAGACTGACTCCTAGCAAAAATCTCAAACTACAAGTGTACTTGCACACATTTTCCATACACAAACACTGTACTTTATTGTATTTAAGTACGGGGAGAAAAGACAGATTGAGGGAACCATTCAAAGCCACAAGCACAGCACAGGAGAATTCATATGCAAGATCTTCCCGGATTCGAGTTCAGCATATTAGATCATTCCTTCCTGCAATAGCATTTTTCTTTATCTAGACTCTGCCACAACAACAAATCAAACCCCTCCACAGACAAACAGCATCAGAGATGCCATTATCCACAACAGACTTACATCAGGGATGAATATGACTGCAGTACCCAGAAGAAAAAAAGTGCTGAAAATAAGATATTAAGAGCCAAATTAATTGGTGACATAAGCAGGTGCAAGTACATTGAGTGAAATGGAGTAGCTTATGCCTGCCATGAATATAACCATAAGCGTTTAGCAGGTTCTTCCCCGAGCCTTTGTTTAAACAAATCTGAATTTATTAGTCTGCTGCTGAATAAATATGATAAACTCTTATTGAAATTATCCTCTGGTGAGCAGCAATAAATACTAGGCAATAGTCTTTCAAGTGATCCATTATCTTAAACTGGCTAAGAGCAACTCCAGGTTTTCTGCATGCACAGACAAAAGTTATATTCAGTACAAGTGACTACAAAATAGCGTACTGCTGCGAGTTTGGGGACACACATGGAAGTATTTCCAAGCTCAGTACCAAACCAAGCAACTCAGGACACCCCATCTCCACGGAGTTCATACGGTAACAATACAGAACATTTTCATACATAATTTACAAACTACTATGAAAAGCTAGAGGTCAAAACTTCCAGGGCATAATATAACAGGGAAAATGTGCACGGCATGTTGGATCAGCTTTTCTGATATCACACAAAACTGGAGCAAAAACACAGGCAGCATTTGTAATTAGGAAGAAAAAAGTCAGCTTTTGTCAGATGCAGCACCCAAACAGGCTTCAGAGTTATTTCATTAACAAGTATTTAGACACACACACAGGCCTCAAACAGGAAAGCACAGGGAGAAAAATCCTGTACAAAGAATCCAGTTTGTGCTCCATTATCCAAACACACAGCCAGGGCCACTTTAGCACTTCCCAGTATTCTCCAAATGCAATGTTTAACAAACCTTTGTGTTGTGAGACACTTTGAAGCATTGCATTTTAATACCGTAGACAATGACATCCTTTGGATGTTTCCATTGCCAGAAGCTGAGGCTCAGGTGGCTGCCTAACCACCCCCTGCACAGGGACAGAAAGCAGGCAGTGCCCAATCTTCTACGACTTCCCTCCAAAGATAGCACTTATGGCAATGCTTCAACCACCATTAAACTCTTGGTGCAGCCACACTGAGTGGCACACTGAGGACTGCCCCCAGGGGCAGGGCTGCCTCCAGTCCCCTCCCTGCCTGGTCCGGCATTCCCCTTCCCATGTAGCAGCAAAGTATCTCAAACACCACTGCAACACCTCCTTCCCAATGCAATCATGCCTGATTCTTTTTACAAAATAAAAACCAAAACTAAAACACATAAGCACGTAAAATAAAATTTTCATAATGGGTGTGAGACAGAAAATAAGACAATTTAACTGAAGTGATTACATAGATACAAACTCTCTGCCAAAGGGATACAAAACAAATATGCTCTGTTTAAAAATACATCTTGCACATCATTTTTACCACGTTTAAAAGAAAATCACACTCTTTAAACCAGAGGCCTGACTGCAACACCCAGGAAGCCTGTGGTGCAGATGGCATCTCCCTGCAGGCTGTGTTCCCTCTGCCTCCATACTGGTTTCATACCAGTTTCAGGTGAGATGGCACCTGAACAGAGCTGGATGCCTCAGTGTATAGATGTCTTAGCACAAACCCTGCCAGATCTACCTCAGATGATCACACTTTGGTGTTTTGGTTTGGTTTTTAATGAAATTTGGAGCAGTGGAGCAAGTTTACACAAGGTTTGTGCTTTGAAATCACATGCTTCTGGTGCACCATTCAGCACTGACAGCTCTCAGATTTGGTTTGTTTGTGAATTAAGATGTCAGACACAAGTGCCCTCACACCAGAAGTTCTCGAGGTCAACATGGAGGTGTTTCAAGCCATGATGAGCATTTCTGTTGCAGGTGTATTTGTTTCAACTATATCACATTAAAAATGGAGAGAGTAACCTTCTCACCTCCTCACTACCCAAACAGTGCAACCCTAGTTGTTGTAGCAAACATGAGAGGAAACAGAGCTGAGAGGGAAGAAAAAGCTATCACAATAAAAGACGCAGTGTTGCTTTTCTAATTCTTATTCTCCCCCTCCTTCCATCCTTGGGTTTTCACACACAACATTTATCTCCTTAAGAGCTCCTTAATGCATGCCCTGCTTCTTTTGATGCCCAGAAGATGCCTCACCCAGTATACACCAACCCTGGCACTGGGCCATCCCAGCAGGACAGAGGTCATCTCGCACACCCTGGCACAGCTCAAATAGAGACCCTTTTTTCTATAGAAAAAAGCATAAACCTTCACGCCCTTGGTCCTGAGTATACCCTCTGCTACAGGGATCTATTTTACTGTTTAAAGCAGTATGTGCATTGTTTTTCTTCTAAGCCACTCCTACTTTAGGGTCATCTTTATTATCTCCCTCTAACTCCAAAACTACAAGGTTCATCAGAAGACTAATTCCTAACAAAGATGCTGATAAACAGAAATAGGTCAGACAACAGCCCTGTCTATACTTAAGAAAATATTGCACTGTCTGCAGCCTCCAGCTCTTCACTTTGGCTTTCCTTTGGAATCTCAAAGATGGCACCTTTGTCTATGCATTTCTCTGTCTCAAACACCCCTGCAAGTTTACTGCTATTTGCCTGTGAAAACACCAGTAACTGAGAATATCCTCTGCCAAAGGCAGCTGCTGCCTTGATTCAGCCCTTTTGCGCTGAAGCCGCCACCTGACAGAAGTACGTCTGTCCTTTCCTCTGCCTGTTTCCAACCTACCTAACAAGCAGATGCACAGAGACAGCATCTACATGAAGATGTTTCATCAGAAGTACACTGCTCTGACAGCAAACTGCCAGTATTCAGTAAAACCCATCCAGGAAACAGCTGCACTTCAGAACCAGACCTTTGGAGTCTCTTTTTCTCCTCCCTTCTTCCCACCGGTCTTGTTTCACCCGACTATGTTCCCCCAGCAGTTGTAAGGAAAAGCAGATACAAGAATACACCATGCCATTGCCACTAATGAATTCACTCAGTCATGTCACTAACAGTCCCACTTAACTGTGCTCTAGTATTCCTCTGGCAGCTTCTCCCACCATAATGTAGTAACAACTCACCACACTGTCCCAAACGAGCTACCAGGGCTCAGTTTACCACGTCTCTTTATTCCCACATGAACCACCAGAAATGCTATCCCACTTGACTCTTACTGCCCTGTAATTAAAAATATAGTCAAGATGAGAGTAGTCTCAGCTTTCATGACCAACCCACAGACAAAAGGTCAAATAAAGAAATCACTGCATGGGGATACTTACCAGCAGTACCCTCAATACAGGCAAACTGGACATTAATCATGAAGTCCTAGATAATGATTTCAACCTTCAGTAGCAGAGAATTTAAGTCAAGATTATATATACAGTTGGCCTTTAACAATAATAAAAAAAACCCCAAACCCAACCTCTGGCTACAGACACAGTTGCCTTACCTTGCAACACGAAGCTTTCATTTACTGTCCTAAGATTCAAACACAAAAATCTGGATTCTTCCTCCCCATGCTTCAAGTATTTGTCCTGGCCATTTCCAACTTTTCCCTTTCAGCGTTCCCTAAGAAACAGCTACACTCGCTGTCCTACTACTGCTAGACACTCAGGCTCAGCTATGGATAAAGACCAGAGGGGTGACATGAGTATGCAGGAGGGGATCTGGCAACAGGAGTCTTGAGAAACCTGACCTTCATTTTCTGTTCTGCATCAGCTTCCAGGGAAACCTCAGGAAGCTGCTTGGGGCTGCCACCTCCCAAAACCCAGCACCTGGGGCAACAATGGCATACAGTGCCTCCTTTCCCTTCCACCACCAGCTCAGCCTGCTCCTCTGGGCCAACTCAACTACATGGACAAAGATGCCGTCATGGTCATTCATATTTGAGCTGACACCATGAATGTAGTGAGAGCCCAAAGGAATCACTTCCCAGTACATGTAAATCACAGACACACAACCTTTTGTCTTCCCAAACCACACTCCCAGGCTTCTGGCATCAGCCCTCTGAACACCCTCATCCTCTTATGAGTTGGACAGGGAACATATCATGTTCCCCAGCACCAGGCCACGACACAGTGAGATTTCTGTATGCTGCCTGTTGATGGGGAGGGGGGAATTGTGATCATTTTGTTGTGTACACTGACCTACACCACCACCGTGCTCCTTAATACCAACATGCATCACACCAATCACCCACAGTCCCAATGCAGTAAGTAGCAAGCATGAGGACACCAATCCCATTTCTGCCAAAGCAGCCACAGCACATGGTGTGATATTTACCGTGGCCCTGCTTCCTGCCTGGAGATGTTTGCTTGATCTAGTGAAACCAGTACTGCTCTAAGAGATGACATCCACCCTTTACAAAGTCTGGGACCACAACACTCCCTGTGCAGCATATCTCAGTGACTTTGGCTTTAGAGGCCAATTCCCAACCGGAGATCATACTGCTGCAGCAGTGATGCCTGCTCCATCTGCGTCACTGATGGGTCATGGTCACACCTGACCCCACAGACATGCTTTTATTCAAAAAATCTCCTTTGAGTAAGCTTTACTTCTCCCTTGTAGGGGTTAAAAGCAAACTAACTGAGCAACGGTGGCTTCCCCTTAAGTCTTTCAAGTCTTCCATTCAGCTCTTGTTTTCTGAGAAGCACAGCTGAACTCAAAAGCTGTCAGAATACAAATACCTCCCAGGGCTACAGCTGCAGACATCTGGACCACTCACCTTCCTGAGCCTGGAACCAAGAACGAGACAATGAAGTCCACAGCTTGGTGCTGGATTGTAGAAGCTCTGAAATCCCCCTTTCCTGACAGATCTACTACCAGCTTCAGCAGAGCCAGGAGATCTGCCCAAGCTCAAAGGAAAAACATGGAATAGCTTGAAGTTGATGTTTTAAGGGTAAGGGAGCAAAGATCTTCAGTGTGTGCCATACTTCCTACAAAGAGTCTTACAAGTGACTCAAGCTGCCCAAAGTGAGTTCAAGCCAGTCCTTTCTTCCCTCTCTTTTTCATCCTGCTTCTTTTCACAGGAGCACACTCCTAATGATGGAAAAGTTTGAGTTAAAAGTGTCATCTGCATAAAGGTTGCCTAGATACTTTGAAGACGCATGCCACAGGATGTGTGCAAATAACAGGATTTCACTTTACATTGCATTTAAAACAAAATGCACCAAAAGTGATCACTCTGCACACAATGGGAAAGAGAACAAATAATGAATCCATGCCACACTGATAGCAGGACTGAAGCTAAAGGCTTCACTTCATTTACACTGCTAAAGTGAAACCCAATTATTCCTGAGAAATAAGAAGTCTGAATCAGAAGCCATCCGAACTTTTAAATGCAATTCTGTTGCTGTGAATGCAAAGCAGCACTGGTCTCAGAACATTCCGGAGACATGAATGAATTAAGGACCAGGAAACTCTCCAGGGAGGTATCTCCCTACTCTACACCTAAGTGTAGAGCAATACCCCAGATAAAAAATACAACAGTCGAATTCCAAACCTTGCATGAAAAAGAAAATGGAACATTCTATACTGTGTGGGGATGACAAACATCTCTGATCATTTGACTTACATCTGGACTCTGCAGCCCCTGACATACACGGCATATTTAGCTTATAGGTTAAATGAGACTTTGGTGCAAAAGGATGCATTTACACATCAGCCTGCAATGTGGCATCCATCCCCCACTTCTCAGGCTTCTGTTTGAATAGATCAAAGACTTCTGGCCATGGAAAGCAACATCACATAAGGCAGCTGGGTGCCTCCTAGCACCTCCCCTGCTGCTGCTGGCCGTGCTCTGGCTGAGGACCCAGAGCAGCCACAACAGTGCTGTTAAACAACTAAAGTCAGCAATGTGCAGATTACACCAGTATCCCCAGATACAATGAAAAAAAAGCACCTTTCAAGGAAAATGTATTTCAAGGAAATTATTCCAATACAGGGCAGCAGTAGCTCAGCACATGGCTGTGCCCAGGCACTGCCGCTGCCCAGAAAGCAGGACTTGCTGGAGGAGCCTCCCCTTTCCCCAAAAGTGGGTCCCTACACTTGGGTCTGCATCAGTGCAGCCTCTGCAGAACGAAAATGTAGGGAATGAGGCACTTCAAGAAGGACATTTTTCTCTCTACGGTGCTATCATTTGGCAATTTGTTATGTGCTCCCAACGCCATTGTTTCTGAGACTCACAGAACAAAAGCAGCCACTCATCAAGATTCAAAATTACAAGGCCTGTCTTGCAGAGAGAAAGCAATACCTAAGTCATATCTGGTTTTGAGAAGGCTACAATTCACATAAAAGCTGAGCAAAGCTCTCTTCTATAATTTTAATTAACTGTGCACAGAAGAACAGGATTGAAGCAAACATATTCCAAAGCATGCTGAAGTTGGAAGGTGTGTTGCAGGCCCACAGCTTTCAGCACAAAAAAAGTGGATTCTTGATTATTACCATTTTAAAGAAAAATAAAAAACTAGTAAGTTTGGACTGCGAGTTTTCTAGAAGGATTTGGTTTTCACACTTCATCTTTAGACAGCCATAAGCCACTTGCACGTCTCACTTTACTACCTAATTGGTTTAAATGATGTGGTTTAACTTTTCCCCAGAAAAACATACCACTAGCATGTGGTGGAAGGGCTTTGCACGGTTACAACAAGCCAAGCAAAGGTTACAGCAAGGCAAGCAAAATGGCACAGTCACCTATAAACAAAGAGCAAGCAGCAAATCTAAGGTGAAATGAGTATAATTAGCTCTTCAAAACTGCTGAATCTTGTGCTGGGGTTCCTGATGACCAAACTGGAGGTAGATCAAGCCAGCGATTCTCTGAGAAAATGAAGATACACAGCAGTTAAAGTCTGTTCAGAAATGCAGTGAGGGCCAAATCAAGGAGTTCTAACACACATCCAAGCACAAGTGTGGACCCATGACACCTATCCTTCACACTGCCAAGGATGAGCAGCGTGCAGAAAGGGCTCAAACCCAACTTTAAGGCCTACAGTTTAGAAATGCTCAATGGTTCGTGTAGCCCACAGATTTTCTTCTTTCTTACTTTACCAAAGCTTTCAAATAAAACCAATTGTTTGTAAGGGAAAAACTTCTAAAAGGAACAGAAAGACTATTCTCACCTCTAGAGATCCAGTAGTGCTACCCTGTGAATGCATTCACACCACCTCATACCTTTATACACCAGGGTTTAAAACACTGTAATAACTGATTCTCTGTTAATCTGGAGAGGGGCTAAAACCATACAAAGGCATCATTATCTTACAAGCAGACAAAAACAAGGCAGAAACAAGCTCATTCCTAGGCTTATAAAACAAGCCTTTACAGATAATTATGTTTTATTACTTTTCATTTTATGAGGATTGTGTTATACAAAACAAATACCAGATGCCTATTTGTTGCATTTGGGGGAGAGGAGGAATCACTGCAAGCATTGCTGTAAGCAGCCCTGCTTTTAATTAAATACAATAAATGCATAAAAATTAATACTGCTGGAAACCAGCAGGTAAGGAAGCAAACGGAAGAACTGTAGTTGCTGGAAGACCCCTCCCTTCCAAGCTCCTGAGGCAGGAGCAGCCACTCACCAGCCTATTGCTCAGGGCAGGAGCTCTCTGACCAAGGCTCCTTACATATGCATTTCCCTTTCACGCATTTCCATTAATGCCAAACTTCGCAGACAACCAAAAGCTTCAAAAAAATAAAAAAGAAGGAGAGGTGGGATAAGCAGGATTTAGTGCTACTTTTGTTAAAGAGACACCCATGTACTCAGTCAGGAAAACCTGCAAATAAAAGTCAAGTTCTTAAAGATGGAATAAAGATGGAGAAAGAGAGGAGAAAAGGTAATGAGGTGTAAAGGGATTTCTGGCAACCTTAAAATAAAGCAACCACCCAAAACACAACATAACCTTTAATGGTTAACTTGCCAGACTCATACAAAACACTGCCAAATGGCCTGACAGAGGGTGCAGGAGAGGCCACTATACCTGAGATGAAGGACATGCATCTCAAACAGAGGGACACAACCAGAGGGAGGCACACAAAGCATGCCCAATAACAAGCAAAAATGGGACACAATTCCTCAAGGACAGTAAAACACAGCCAACTTTCCAGCAACTACCAGATGTCAGCCATCTACCTCCCCAGAGGCACCACTACAAAATCTATTTCCCATTTTCAATGGTGGTTTCCTTTTTCATTTTAATTGCATTATGATTAAATCATGGGGTGACAATAGACACTTCTTTACTTAAGGCTAATACCAGCCCTACATTGTAAATCCAGTTTTCAACATTGTGTCTGATAATGCTTTAAAGTTCTGCAGAAGAGACTGAAATTGTGTACACAGAATGTCATTGCAGTGGGCAGTCAACTTCCATTTTATTTTAAGGAGAGTTTTTTAAGATATGGCACAGCAATAAATGCAAGGTAAACAGCAGTGGGATGGTTTCCATGCTTTGCTGCTCATTTTCAGGTTTCCATCTGTTCTATTTATGAAAGCTGAGGATAGGTCTCTTCTATTATCTTCCACCAGTGCATATCCTCAACCTACTTCCTAATCAAGTTTGTTTACAAATATTCATTAAGTTCCATACTTTATTGGCCCAGTCAGTTAATTGTAAGACCACGGTACCACAAGCTGCAATTACAGTAATCAGTGCATTGATTATTGTGAAACATAGGTACCCTGAGACCAAAGTTAAAATAAGAACTATTGCTATAACCAGTAACTACACCAACAGAGCAACCTGGGATCACAACACTATCTCTAAATTCTTAAATTACCAGTTTTAGACCCAAACAACACACACAATTTCACTGTGAATTATTTTACTATGACCTGTGTCATAAAGAATTTTCATTAAAAATGAAAGAGTAAAAAACCTGTTTGCTAGAAAAGGTTATTACTACAGGCCATCAGAATCAGCTAACAAAAGCTGAAAAGCTGTTTTCACTACAATTCACTAATGCTGTGATACAGGAAGTCAAGAGACAAGTGCCCTGATTGTTTTGGTTCTCAGCAGCAGTAACTGAAACAGGCATCAGCAGGCAGTAAGGAGGAGTCCTGTCAAAAATGGCCAGAGCAGAGTGCAACGATTTTTTGACACCTTCAGGGCAAACAGTTAAGGACCAGGTCCCCCTGCACAAACACAGAGCAAGAGTTGACCCAGACCCTGCGGGGCTCAACTGCTGAGCTCCACAGCAAAGACGAACCAGGATCTGAGGAGAAGCAGCAGCTGAGAAAACAGCCAGCCCCATACTTAGCTCCATGTCAAGAGACATGCACGGAGAGTTTAGAGGTGAGTGAGAGTTTGGAGCTTCTACTGAGCTGAGGGGACCTGAAGCCCTCACACTGGGTGCACAGGTCAGGGAGCAATACTCGCATGTGGCCGAGCGAGAGATGCTGCCTGCCCCTTGCCAAGATACGACACATTGGGTCTCTGACAGTGCAAGGCCCAGCTGGGGACAACCAGGTGCTGCTCAGACCTTCCAGCTCTCATCCTGCCTACAGCAACCCAGAAACAACACTGACAGGCAGATGGGATGATAAGGTGGCAGGTTACTCTCAGCTGAAGGTGAACGACCAGCTCCTGCTATCAACAACTCAGGTATTTGTCTCTTTACACACCACATCTGCAAAAGCCATCTTGCAAGGAACAAAGCTAAGATTTTATTACTGCTCTGTACAAGTAGATTTTGGGAAGGCCGTAGAAAAGTAATCACATTTGTGTGCATGTGAACTCACAAATTAACCCCAGGAACTCTGTTTATGGCAGGGGGTCATTTACAAGGAGAGGTGAGAGCAGCAAGCACACGCACCCCTGACTTTGATGTGTCACCCACCTGCCTTCACACAGCTCCAGCCGCTTGTGCTCTTTGATTACCCGAGCCTTCCCCGCCACCACTTCACTTGGCTGCTTTCATCTTGCCACAACAACAGCACCGTGAGAAGAAAGGGGGAAGAGGGAAGAGAGTGAGAAAGAGAAATAAAAGGAAAGAGAGATTTGGGGCTGGAAAAGTCAGCTTGGTAGAGGAATCTGGAAAGAACTGACATGCTGTCAGGCAGAGATGAAAGCACTAGAAATAAGGGATGTGTCACACACTTATTAAAATGGTGGCATGATTCTCATAAGGAAAGCACATCTTCGGTACTTGCTTGAAATCACTCCCATGAAAGAGCCACCCAACAATATAGGACAGCTAAATTTAGTGCCATTTTTATCTTCTGTCAAATATGCATAAAAGCTTCTGAAGACACCTGTCCAACAAAAAACTGCAACAAAAAGTATTTTAAAATCTTACTTAAACTGATCCACAGGCCAGACTGACCATCAAGCCTGAAGGGATGCCAAGCAATGAAGAGAAACCTAACACCAGCCTGAATTAAAACTTGCAGAACCATAGTAAAAGAAGTAGGCAGAGAAAGGGGATGAAGAGCAGTTACAAAAATGCCTGACTGCCTGAAATACTTCCCCATCGTCAAAAAATATCGTCTTGAAATTCCTACCTGCTTCATTCACCTTGCTGCTATCAGATTTTTTATTATCCTCACTTTTGAGAATTTTTCTGGCACTTAGTATGCAGGAGCAGTGCACAGGAATAGATCCTGCTGCCATAGATAATGCGGTTCTAAGGGAAACCCATCAATTGTTAATGGCCATGCAAATTGTTGAAACTAGAGAGTTATTCACAGTTATCTCGCTGTGATTTGGTAAGTGTCCATGCCTGATGTGATCACTCACTTGATATATTATTCCATTACAATTCAAGTAGTAGTCTTAGCTTTTGGGTTTAAAGAAAAAAAAGTGTAAGGGAGTGTGGAAGGGTGAAGGGATGTTATTTGTTTTAAAGTATTTTAAACAGTCATACACACCTTCTTATGTAAAGTATGATAAATCTGTTCCTAGGACTACAGTCATGCCTTACTGAAACATTTAAATCCCTCCAACTAGAAACTAAAGGAGCTTAGTATGCAACTTCAGACCATGATCCTGCAAAGCACTTTCTTATGTTTCAACCATGCAGACGGTGCACACATCCTTTGTAGCACTGGATCTTCCAGCTGCAGTTCACACCACTTTACAGTTTCTGATCAGGGTTTTCTACTGCTTATGCAAAAATTTGCTGGCATTTAATAAGCTATAGGCGTCTCCTCAAATCCATAATGCATGCACTCTCTCTTGCAGCAGCAACCTACTGATCATTAATTTTCAGCTTTATTGCAGCTCCAGCATATCAGCTGCGCCTTTTTTTTGCATCTTGTCTGAGATTTATTACTTTTAGCAAAGTGTACTTTAGTTTTTCTATTTTGTTTCCTGATTTTTAAACCACTCTTAAGGGGGAAGTGTTACTCCTCTTTATAAAATAATTCTGAAATCACAGTATTAAAAAATAAATCCTGTAATTATGTTTCCCATTAGGATTAGATAAATTACATTTAAGTAAAAGAAAAATCTGGTTGCACACAGCACAACGGTTGGTAGCAAACTCTTAAGATTAAACATTCATGTGTTTATCTTCCTGAAGCAGCTGATTGAGTCTATGAGGAGACACATCAAAACAAGCCTTCAGAGAAATAAACTTAGACATTACAACAAAAATTTGTCCTTTCCTTCAGACAAAGATTCTGATTTTTAGAATCAGCCTCTGATTTTATTCTTGCAGACAACAAAAACTTCAATTTTGATGGGCTTTCTGGTAGTAACACATTGAACTACCTGACTGCACCAGGAATTCCAGTATTGTGATAAAATGTCTGCAATAATTTGCCAGGCAAAAACCAGTATCAGAAGTCAAGATCTTCTAGGAGAATGAAGAAAAACTGGATTCCTACCCAAACACTGCCACACTCCCCTGTCTCCCACACTGCTGTTGGTCAGGTGAGTTCTCCATCAGCCTGAAGGCTGCAGAGGTCATAATGCATACTGCAGCTCCAGCAAACTATTTATACCATGCTCCTTTTTACAGCCTCAGAGAACTAATTATTAACGGGACAGGATCCCCCACGGATACACTCAGCAAACACTACAGCACGCGATTTTCCTTTAGGAATTTACTGCTACGCGCAGGCCGTCAGCATCACGCTCTCAATTTTGTTTAGGAGCTGAAGAATGATTGATCTTATTGATTTGTGTCAACAGTCTGACACGGCCATATCGACCAGCTGTAATTTTGTAGGAGGAGCTGGGAAGGAAACTGGAGATTGCATTCTCTGTGGCACATCAACCTGCCCGAAGAGAAAATGATGTTAGAGATGCTGGTATAGCCATTGATGGGACCGCACTGGGACTCGAACCGACACAAGTGAGCGACGAGAGATTTCCCACGACCGTGTTTACAGCAAATCCACTGCTCAACACCCAACTGTATAATTATAATCTATTACAATTATGCAAAGAAGTAACATTTCAGAAAGGCCTTCTCATTTCCCATTCTTAGCATTGAATACTTTTGTTTTGCAGCCAATCAACTAAATTAGCCCTAATTCTGTTTCATTCATAAACACAAAGAGGGTATTAGAGGGGGAAAAAGTGAATAAATGGGAAATTCACTTAGGAACCCAGGAATTATTTTGTTTTCATGTATTTCTGGACTAGAAACCATCATGGAGAAGTAAGTCAACTTACAGCAGCTTTACTGAATTTGCTAACTGCACTGCAGGAGCCCTTGGAGGAGTGATCAGGAACAACAGCGCTTCAGTGCCTGGAAAAGCAGTGGCCTTTGGTAGCAGCTGAGTGAAGCAAGGAGAGTTAAAAGGTTCATATACCAAACATGTCCTGACCCAGGACAAGTCAAACCCCAAAAAAGCTTTAGTGGCAATTTCCCCTCACCAGATACATGGAGAAGAGCTGCTTTATACTGCTTCTGACAACTATCACCTTTTATTGGAAAATCATTTTAGACCTACACTCACTGATGCTTCCTGAGAACGGGATACAGAAAACATAAATGAGCGGTATTTCAGTTTTATACAGGCTCTAAACATTATAAAGCACTAAAGTAAACCCCCAAAATGCTTAGGAAAAGCAAAGACTTCTCTCCATTTTAAAAGTATACTGAAACATAACCATGGTAGCCACTGGCAACCTTGGCTGTTGGACTGCAGTCCCAAGATCACATCTGCTACAGGCAGAAGGCAAGAGCAGCTCCTGTGACAGCCCTGCCAGCACCACACTTCTCCCAGGGACTGCAGGAGGGCTGAGAAGTCTGTCTTAGTGGAGTATGAGATGGGAGCCTGATTTAGCCAACACAAACAGCCCACCTCTACCACCTTTCAGGGAATGCCCATTTAGCATCCTGGCCAAAGAGACAGCACTAAACCACCCGAAAAACTGATGGTAAATCTCAGCAAGAGGTGGTGGGAGAGACAAGCGGGGAAACACAAGATGCTTAAAGGAAACGGTATCTTCTTAATCCTGTTGTTGAGGAGGCCTAACCCTCTTGACTGGCTTACAGTTATGTTTTCTTATTCTAAGAAATGATAACATTTTAGGAAGTTAGATTGTACTTGGAAAGCCATCAGCCTGGCAGCACTCATACCAGTTTTTTCCCAGCAAAGCAGCTGAGATAAGGCCTGTATTTCTTAAAACACTACTTCCCCCTTCTCATGTGAAACAAATCTCTTCTCTTTCATTCTCATTTGGAATTCATTTCTAAAACTAGTTTCTCCTGCACCACAGCAGTGTGCTGATCCTCCACCTCTTGGCCTCCAAACACTCCTGTGCCACAATACCAGGACAGTTTCTTTCCATGCTTGGCTGTCAACTGTTATAAACTATAATTTGCTCTATAAATGGAAGAAAGGACTCCCACCATCCTCTGGCTGGGATCTTTAATTGCCCCTGTGTACACCTGGTGTCACAGGCACCTCCTACCACAGCTCCCTCCCTCCCTTCCTTCTCCAGAGACGTGGGGATGATTTGTATCAGCATTACATAGCGTCAATGCTGCCTACCACTGACTGAGGAGGCTCCTAAATTAAGGGCAAAACAGTGATGTCCTGTTTCCTCCTGAAATCTGGATTGAAAAAAGAGCAATACAAAACCTCACATAAAAGCACAGCATAGCTGGATGAACAGAGCAAGAGGAATAAATCTATTGCTCAATGGAAACCATGAGAAGGTTTCGAAACCTATACGTCCCAAATACTTGGCAATGTGGAAAGGTGCAGAACCTTAAATATAACCTGAAGTTATATTCACACATTCCCACAGGCTAAACTAATCTCCATACGACATGAGACAAGAGTATAAATCTTGCATCATCATCTAGATATAGTCAAGTCCTTGAGAAGTCAGTCACTTAAGCAGCTTGGAACACAGCATTTAACTCCATTCACAGGCCAGACAGTTATCCACATACCCACCAATTATTTTTCTCTGGTTAGCAAAACAGTTTGTTTACCCAAGACCACAAAACTCTGTGGATTTTCTGAAAGAAACTCTTCAGAGAGAAAGGGAAAACAATCACAGATAATACTCCAGAAATCATCAGATTACAGCACATTCTCTTGACTCACATCTGTTGAGTAAATAAGTGCTTCATGCTGACCAGGTTCATTTACTTCCCTCTCCCGCAAGCGGCTGCTGGTTTACTTTCCAGTGGGCTGTTCCAGGACTGTATGTGGGGCAAAAGGATTATTTCCAGCAGAGTCAGATCAGTAGTCTTTTTCACTCGGGTCTGTCTCGAGTTGAAACTCCTCTTGTTCAGTCCCATTCTCCCAGCAAGATGCAAACAGGCCCACAGCTCAGAACACCCTCAGTGCAGCAGGGAGCAGCAGGCAGCTGCACGCAACCCCCAAGAGAACCCCAAATTCAGCCACTCCTCTCCCTTTGGAGCAGTTTCAGTGAAGCTTACTTTAGGCCACTACAAAATGTCCTGCAGAAGTTGGAGTTTACCCTGTGAAACACCCAACCAGGGAGGGTATGAAGGCAGGAGCACCATGGGATGCTCTGCAGCACCTTCTTGCTGAGGGCACCTCGCTGCAGGCACAAGAGGAATTTGTCTTGCCAAAATAGGTAGCTGGAACTGTTAACTCTTAGCTCAGTTCTGATCTGGGTTCAACAAGCCCTTGAAACGACTTGTTTCAAGATTAATTCTACTTAAAATGATGACTCAGATTATTTTTTTTCTTTGAGTTTTGTTCTATCGTCAAGTGTCTCTTCAGTGATGAGTATTTATCAATAAACTATCCTAGATCAATTTTCCTAGCCAGGAAAAATAAAAGCAGAGCCCCTCCAGCTGCAAAAGCAGCATTCACATACATTCTGCATGCAGAGAACACCTGCTGCAGACCAGATCACCCATCTACTGTAATGCTTTGTCACCACACAGCCTCTTATGAGATGCTTCATAGAAAGACACAGAAAGGCCTGGGGCTACCAATTATAATAATAACTCACCCCACAAGAAAACTTAATTACTTGAGGTTACGAGGGTGCCTGGTTTAAGGCCTGCGGGCAGGGTGGGCTCCTCTGCCAGTGCCTGTCCCTACACACCCCGCCACACACGCGGCAGTGCCCAGCACGGCTCGCACAGGGAACACGCTCACGCATCCACCTGCTCCCACACCTCTACCGAGAGGGAAGAGCCTGGTGCTAACGGCCAGGCTGAGGATTGCAGGGCTGGCTGTGAACTCAGGGATGCTCCTGTCGCCCCTGCCCCCAGGTCCTGCCAGGGCATCAGCCTGGAGACTCTGGAAGCTCCTACCCCTCAGGGCCCTACTTGCATTAAATCAGCACCAACGGGCACATAAGGACATTCTGTAATACAGAGCAAGAGGAAGAACACAATAGAGCAAGTCCTGTATTCTCAGACATTCACTAAAGCTTTGTTATTTACCTGCTTACTGCATTTTGGATAAATGTATTGTAAACCAGGCAAATTTCCAGTTTCTCCAAAATCGATATTAAGAAGTAGTCTGGTGAGGACAGGTCTCCGTAGGAGCCAAGATACTCTGGGAAAATGCCCAAGCTCTCTCAGTAGTTTTTGAGTTTTATCCAAGCTCCCAAAACAGCCTGGTGATATACAAGATGCATGAACTGGTCCCCATGCCATTTCATATGTCCTGAACAACAGCCACCCTGAACCTGGGCGATTTCTCAGACCTGTCCTAAATACCTGCAAATGAGCTGACTTGTGAAGGCTTTTAGATAATTAAAAAAACAACCCAGTGAGCGATTAAGTGTGGCATTGACATTTGTATTTTAGCACAATACACAGAAGCTCAGTATATTAAAAATACCAGAATTTCACCTTTGTTTGAAACATGCACACACATGCATATGGAGTGTTCAGATTATCATCACATGTTGGATGGGCAAGCCTAAGCCTGACTTCATATTCTCATGACAGTCTTCTGAGTGGTAAAGTCATCCCTCATGTCTACTTCTACCACTTCTTTTTTTCAGTATGTGTATTTTATTCCTAGTGGAAAGGAAGCAAAACTTAAACTTGCTTTTCTTCCCCTTCGGTGCCTATTGCACGCCTGTGACCTTTACTCGGGATTTTCAAGGGTGGGAGGTTCAGCTGTGATTGGCACACGTTCCACCAGTAGAGTGCACACCAGGTAAACCTACCGGGCACCAGGCATCAATGAAAAAGTTCAGCTGGATATATTCTCCTGTAGAAGTACACATCCAACCCAGCCTAGTGCTGCTGTGTGCCCTGCAGAGATGTCTCACTGATATAAGCATGCAGGGTGCTGCTGCTCTCTCCCTCTTCTGCCAGCACCCAGCAGCCCCAGGTAAATCTGTGAGCAGCTTCTTCCACAGGCTCCTCCTCCACTACCACATGCCTCCAACCACCTCTGGCAGAACTAGTCCTACCTCATGAGATCCTGCATGTTTTACCTTCCTTTCTCAGATCAGTCATGATCACACAGGCTTTTTGAGCACTGACTAGTCAACAATCACAAGTCTATAAGCAGCACCTCACTTTACTATTTGTTCTCCACCACAGTTCACTTTTCTCCAAAAATACATTTTTTCTCACTTCTCCTCCTTCATTCTACTCTCTTCTTTTTTTTTTTCTTTTTCCCTTGTTTCATTCTCATCATTAACTTTAGATATGGATGAGGAAAAAGTCTCCTTGAATGAGCTTCTGGTAAGACATTATGCTTTTGGATACTATCAACCTACCCTCTCCATCTTCCAAGGGCAGGGTTGCTACAGGACAGGGGATACACCACAGATATTATTTTACTTTCCTAGAAAGATCCTCATTTTGGTGCAAACCTCTTCTCTGCATCTGGCTTTACCAGAGCATCACATTTCTCCATTTCTTTTGGTATCCATAGTCATTTATATTACCTTCCAAAAAGTAATTATTTGGAACCAGTTAAGCCTGTATATGAATTCTGCCTTTGTTTAAAACACATTGTACATATGTATATATTTAGACTGTCATTAAATATTTAAGAGGCTGTCTTCAAACTTCAGCAGCAGCAGCTTTTATTCACTTAACCCTTTGTGAAATAGAAAGCTTGAGGCTGAAATCTTATTGTGGAGGAACTCAGAAAGCCCAGCTGCCCTAGTGCTGGGTGACAAAGGCCAATTCCGACAACCAAGGACACTGTAAAGAAAACCAGAGGTTTCCTTTGTTTTCCTTTATATCCTGTTTGCTAGCAGTCTGATCATGATAATGTAATTCATTTTAGTCTGCCTCAGCTTTATCTGCTGAGATGCATAACTAGGATGCAAATTAATTAGCTGTGACATACAGATGGATCTTTCAATACAATTCGCAGAGACAGTCAAATATACACATGCCCATCCCTCCTTTCCCCAAATGAAGTAAGACACTCTCACGCATTTTTCCAGAGGTCAGGAAGTCACCTTTCTTGGCTTTTTCAATCTCCTAGAGAGGAAACACCACATCCAGAGGACAGGTGGATCTCATGTGAACCCAACACCAGATATGACACCCTAGATGAAACCCCCTCACAAGTTACTTGTTTTCTGTGCAACCCCAAGCCCAACGCATCATAACACCACTACCCTGCTGACATAAGGTTAGCTTGTTTTAAAATCTGGTCACCTGATTTACCTGGCTTGGCAAGGCCTCTACCTAGACCACATTATCCATATATCACCCTGGCAAGCAATCGTATCTCAAGGCCAGGTCTCCATGGCCAGGGCACTCACACTCCTGTCCTCCACATGAAGTGGTGTATCACAGCAGAGGATGGGAAAATCGGCGTAGAAAAGCACAATATGTGACTCTCAATTGTATATACAAATAGACATATCCTGGAGAGTATGTTTTTCCTTCTTTTAGATTAAAACCTTGAGGATGCATTGTTAAATCCAAGTCCCAAACACCTCACAAGAGCCACTCCGCATGCAGTTTTCAAGGCCCAGATGTATTTAGAGATACTTCTTTCCCAAGCACTACAGCCTCATTGATGATTGGATGCTGCTTTACATGGGATGAAAAATGGAATTCCTTCTATGGCTTTCACACCTGAGTTACACATCAGCACAGAAGCATTTCAACTGGATGGCTGTGTCCTTGCTACCTTGGGGATGCGACCCTGTCATAGTTTGTAAAGGGAGTGGAGCACCAGGCATGGTCCTTACTGGCACAGATGAGCCAGAGGACGCAGGCCCTGGCAGGATGCAGTGCTGGGAGAGCAGCAGATGGCACACTCTGCTCTGCATCGGCACCGAGGCACGAGTGAGAAGGGGCAGCAGCACGCTCTGCCAGGCGCCCTTGCTCTGGTAAGATGCTGGGTCAACGAGCTGCAGCATCTGCAGTTGTTCACTAGAGCAAACCCCTTCACCTCAGCAGCCTGACCACAGACCGAGCCTGCCTCAATTCTCAGAGTAATCTTATTTTCTTGTCAGCATCAGTTTTTAGTTCCTGTCTTTTAACAGCAGCATTGCAACAAATGTTGAAGCCCCGCACCCCAGATACAGCCACATCCTAGCAGCAAGTATGCTTTTTGTATGAATAACCCAGCTGGGTTCATGCTATCGTATCTCCTGAGGGTTGCTATGTACAGATCTCACCACAAAAGAAGTGGCAAAGACACTTTAGGAGGAGCAGAACTCACAGAGAAAGGTCTATCTTTTATTAGACCAAATGGCATAGCTGTAAAAGAATGGACTCATGCGGAACCACAGGCAGGTATGTTTGGTTTTATGACAACTGGACAGCACACATACCATAGTATACAGCAAATAACCAGACTTTTTCCCATCTGTAAATTAGCTCCAATTGCTGAGATCTAAAAACGAAAAACCAACACACCCTGAAAGTCTGCCATTGCCAGGTCTCCCTTCTTTCCCAAAATAAATATTCCCTGAAGGAGATCACAAGCCAAAGGGACTTCCTAGTGACAAATAACATGAGCTTAGCTTAGTATCTCTACTGATCACCCAGCACTGATGCTCTATCGCTTCCACGTGTGCATCGTTTCACCACGCACCCATCAGTTTTCTGAAAACGAATGGGATTAAAAGTCCACTGAGTATTTGCACTGCTCTGTCCTCCCCCTCTGCAGCAGAATTACAGGAACCAGAAGGTGAGCAGAGTTCACCCAGGCAGTTCACGCAGGCTTCCTGACTTTGCAATGCTGACCCTCCCGGTCTCTTCCCAACCCCCGGGGACAGTTTCGGTGAATAAATAGACAGCCAGTCAGAAATTTTCACCAGCATTAATGCCAACGTAGTTTCTTCCCAAATGCTCTCCAGAAGTATTTTTCCACCCACGTTCCCCTGTGCACCACAAAACCCTCCAGCCGTTGGAAGCTCTGGGTGCAGCTCCACTGCACATCACCCAGTGCTGTACGGCTGGTCTGTTTTAATTCAGTGTGTAATTCATGCTACCCAGGAAATATTCTCGTATGAAAAACTTCATATACAGGCAGCTATTCTGCAGCAAACATAGCGGTGGTCGGCATTTAAATGAACTAATCAGTTGCAAACGGCTTAGTCAGCATCGCAGTCCTGGAGGTAATTCCCAGAAGCGATTTTCCCGGCAGCTATTATACACAAACCTGAAAAGCAGACTGGAAGACAAGGGCAGCAGTACAGCTAGACAAAATTTGGCTTCACAGTGACATTACCAACAAATAAAAATAAAAGTCGAGGGAAGCCAAGCAACCAGGCGTTCACAGAAAGCACACGCTGAGCCCGCATCACTGGTGGATCCTCTCACACATGAAAATCAGAAACTCAAACACAGGACACGAACACAGCCAGCACTCATTTTTCCTTCTTTCTTTACTGATACTACGCCGGTTTGAACTGAGAATTAAAACACGGCAATGCAAGTTACTGGCTTGTCTGTAGAGACACATAGACACAGGTCACACGCCGGGCAGTGCTTTTCGGAGAGCGCATCCCAGCCATCGCCCTCAGCAACCAACCCACTTCGGGAGCCTGGCTCACATGCGACCTGGAGAGAGCTGAGGACTCGTACAAACTTTGTCTCAGGGCAGGGACGGCACAGGACATCTGGCCTAAGAGGCGCTGGGGGAACAAAAGGCAGTGCCAAATGCCAGCGCATCCTCCAATAGCACCTCCGCCGCTGGCAACGTTTGGAAAGCCATCGGGCTGCGGATGCAGGTCATCAGTCGCTGGGCAAGCACCGCCACGGCTGCAGGACACCGCATCGCCCTTCAACGCCTCCCCGCCAGCTCCCCCGGCCACGGCAGCACAGAGCCAGCCGGCAGCCTCACGGGTGACGGGAGAAGCCACCGACTCGCCCGAAGGACTGATGAATGCTTTCCTCTGGCCACTGCCAGCGCACCGGCACACATCTGCTCACATCTGCCCGGCGGCCCGGGCTGCCTGCAGCGTAGAGCATGCCGGCATGCCCTGGGGACACAAGCACGGGGAAGGGGCACCGCTCACTTACTTTTCGTATTCGGCGTTGTCTCGATCGCAGCGCGAATCCTTGTGCTTTTGCCAGTCTTTGCCATGCTTGCAGGTGGTCAGGAGGACAACATCCTCTCCGTTATGGACGTGATATAAGGCATTCCTGGTGTCTGACCCTATCCCCGTCAGGTACCTTTTCCCCTTGAATACCAACATGTACTTCCTGAGAGGAGGGATGGTGTTAAACCTCAAAAATCCCTTCTCCCCTCCTGTCCTAGGATGATCCTTAGAAAAGAGCGGGATAGAAACGTCAAAGTTGGGTCTGAAGTTTTCAGTACTGATGCTGGCTTTGGCCAGCATAGCCTGGCCAATGTCGAACCCCACATCCTCAGTGTAGTCGGGCCAGGTGCCGGAGTATAAATTAAAAATTAGGTGGTTTCTGCCGTTGTTCCACAGGTGGAGGCTCTGCACTTTGGAGCGGAGGTTGTGCACATACTGGGGCGAGAGCTGGTCCCGGTCCAGTGTGTCCAGGCTGAGGACGAAGAGGCAGGCCTGCCCAGGGTCCGAGGTGTAGAACCGGGAGCCCTCGATAGCGGCCAGGACGTTTTGGTAGCTCTCGGCGATCTTCTCTCCCTTCTGCTGCGGGTACACGTAGACCTTGAAGCCGTTTTTCCGGCACTGAGCGAAGTCGAAGCAGGACTCCATGCGGCAGCGGCGCCCGCGGTAGAGGCCGGCGCTGGCGTCCCGTCGCTGGCGGGGGGAGACGCGCCCGCCGCCCTCGGGCCCCGGGCGCTCGGCGGGCGC